>WAAG01004043.1:131624-180421 GCA_013390105.1 Tichodroma muraria
CGGTGTCGCCCGGGGGTCGGGCGGGCTGTGGGAGGTGCCCCGGGCCGCCCCGGGGGTTGCCCGCCCTGCGAGGGGTCTTGGCGCATCCCCGCGGCCGCTGCGGCGGCTCCGGCTCCGGCCCGGAGGGGACCCCGCGTGTCCCCATGGGTGTCCCCGGGGTCCGTGCCCGGCGCCGCTCCGCGGGTGCGGGGCGGCCCCTCGGGCACAGGCGGTGCGGGAGGGTGTCGCGTGTGGGTTTCCCCCCGTGGCTCTCTCCCCTCCCCACGGTGCTGCCTGGCGGGGCTGGATCTGTGCGTCAGCCTACCTGGCTGTCCCCTCCCGGGCTGGCTGTGCCGGGCTGGCGCTGCCTGTGCCCGGCCTCAGGGCCCCTCCTTGTGTCTCCCGTGTGAAACAGCCCCCTCGTCCCTTCGGGGTCACGCGGTGATGTCCCCTCAGAGCTGAGGTTGTGCCGGCTTTCGGAGGTAAATGACATTCTCTGGAGTTGCATATTTGCCTGATGCAGTAAGGGACGGTAATTCCTTTGCATATTTTCCATTTCATCATTCTGATTGATCTAGGTGGGTGATGTTCCTTTTAGCTGGGGCTGCATCACATTCTCTTCCCATCTCCCTTCTTTTACCTTTATCATCCTTCTTACCTGAGTAGGATTTGGTTGTCTTTATGTTTCCTAAATAAATCTTGTCACTCTGGCTGTGTACGGTAATGGATCTTGTGGAGTTCCTTTTCCTCTCTTCACCACCTGCCAGACCTGTGCCTGTGTGTCCCCCATGTACCTCCTTTAAGTGGCTCAATCCATATTATTCTCCTTAGCCTCACACAGAGCTATGCGTGTGTCCCTTGCATTTGCAGATTTGTGCGTGTGGTTCCCCATTAAATGAGTGGATTTATGGCCCTCTAATTACGCCAGCACTTCAGTGAGTTTTTATTATGAATCACTGTACAGCATAATGCCTTGGCAAGAGAGCTGCTTGTAAATAAAGCAACGATCTCTAGAACCAGCCAATTTATTTAGTTTAAAATCCTGGGTGCTGTCATTTGCCTGTGAGTACCAACGCACCCCTTCTTTTCAGGGCTTGAAATTGGGGTGTGGAACGCCAAGGGAAAAAAAAAATAAAATTGTCTAGCTGAGGCCAGACATACTGTGTTGTACGAGTGGCTGTAGTAATTCCTGGAGATATTCGCACAGGAGGAAAGGGAGGGGATAACAAAGATCGGGGTGGTTGATGCCTCTGGATGCAGGAGTCTCTGGCAGCTCCGGGAGAAGTGGTTTAATTAAACCTAAGGGACTCAGCCTATGGAGAGGGAGCAGCCTATCTTCCTGCAGCAGTGCCTGATGCAATAAGCTGCCGTGATCCAGGGGTGGATCCCTCTCTGCCTTGCTGGTCTGTGGGACAAAGCTGCAGCAAAATTTGCCACATCGAGTGCTGCTGTGCACTCCTCCTCTTGGGCAGGGCTCGAGATCGGAGCTTTAATTAGATTGAGTCCTGTCAGCAGGCGTAATTATTTGCTTCGGTTGTGTTTGTTATTTGGTTTTTTTTCCTTCTCCTTGCGTATGTCTGAGCACTCTTACTTACAGGTCAAGACAAAGAGTTGCTGTGTGCTGCTTTTGGATGCTCAGCAGTGAGCAGGGTGAGGGCTCTGTTGAGTCAGCAGGAGCTGCTTTGCTGCTGCCTTGATGTTTTTCCACTGCCGACCCCCCTGGCTCAACAAAGGCAATTTGGACTTACTGCTTTAAAAGAAAAAAACACCAGGTCAGATCCCTCCCTCTGCCACGTTACCCAGGAATGGCAGTTGCAGTCCTCAGCCCCAGAGTGAAACTTTCACGTTTTGGTTTAAGTAGTTAACAGGAAGGAAACAGCAATTTTGTTCTGTCCTTTGTGTAGCTGATGGGGTTAATCCCGACAGGATTGTTATTTTTCCTTTTTCTCCTTGTGTGTGTTTTAATGCAGTCCTTGGAGACATCCTTTTGTTAATAAAATGAGTCTTTGAACCCCTCAGTCTCTGGAGCACTTTTATCTTTTCTAATCTGATTACAGAATGTCAGTCTGTGTATTCTCTATTCTCTTCTCTTTACTTTCTCAGTTACCTGTAATGTTTATGTCAGGAAAGTCCAGAATTTAGGAAAAAAAGTTGGTATTGTGGGAATGTTGTAATTTCTGTGGATTGTGGGGGCTTTTTCCTTTTTTTTTTTTTTTTTTTTCCCCTCAAGATATGCAAGATGCAAGAAAAATGCTGAACTTGGAACATCCCATTTTTAGAACATCCCACTTGGGACAGCTTTGACATCTCTGTGCTTTTTCCTCCAGCACCTTTGTCCTTTTCAGTAATTCAAGCTAGATCTTGTTTTTGGTGAAGAGGACTGGACTCAAAGGAAGACTTAGTTAATTTATCTCCAGGAGCAAGCTGGGTTTGACAGCTGAGCTTTATGTTCATAAAAGAACCCTTTTGGGTGTGTAGGGATTGAGCACTTCCCTGGGCTGAAAGGGGAGAACCATCCCCACAGGGCAGAGAGGCCTTTGTGGAATTGTAACAAGGTGGTGATGGTTTGACTCAGGTCAAGACCTCCTGTAAGCCCAGCCCAGAGTTTTGCTGCTCTGAAATATTTAGGCTTTGGGTTTTTTTTTCCCAAGGGTATTTTTATTTTTTTTTTTTACTTTATTGTATCTCAAAGTTACTAAACAGGTTTTAAAAATAACAATTTTCACTCAAAATGCAGTGTTTTCTTTGCTTAGACATTGGGCTGCAAATATCTGTCTTCTGTGAGACTTTATTCTGAAAATTTGTGTCCTTACTGGCCAGTTTTGTTCAGGTAGAACAGAGGAAAAGAAGTCTGAAATGTCATAAGCTTTAAAGAAAAGAGAAGGGGTGGAGGGAAGAGAAGCCTTGGAGAAGGAGGGCACAAAGCCTGTGTTCTCCATCTGAGAATCCACTTAGGGGATCCTCAAAGACAGAAACCAGGAATTTGTGGAAATGTGATGTACACAGAGGAATATAATTACACATGAAGATTGAGTAGCAGATCTGTGATTTAACAGTTGTGTGGGGTGGTTGAATTTCCCTAATAAAGTTTCCTACTCTGCTAACTCTTAAAAGTGTGTTTCTCACTTGCAGTCTCTGGAGACCTGTGTGCAGGCTGGACAAAAATCTCCTTTTGGGTTGCCAGGGGAGCTGGAAGAAGGAGAGGTCTGTGGCAAAGAATGAATCTGTAATGTTCTTTTTACCCTAGGGAGAGCTGGTGAGGAAGCTGAAGGACGAGAAAGCTCCCCAGGTGGACATAGACAGAGCTGTAGCAGAGCTCAAAGCTCGGAAGAGGGTCCTAGAAGCAAAGGTGAGTCTGGAACTTAATTTTTGTTTTGCTCCACAGTTTTGTCTGAAGAGCCTTGTAATCTCTTAATTCTTTATTGCAGGTTTGGTCTAGACAGTCCTAGACTGAATCACTTCTGAAGTAGTTTTTACGGGTTTCCGACTAGTGGCAATTCCATTCTTTACCTGTTACACTAATTTCTGTTAGCATTAAATCAGTGTGGAAACAAATACATACGAGTTCAGGTTGCCCAATAATCAAAGCTAAAATTGAGTGTATATTCATTAATCTTTGTTTGCTATATAGATTTTTCTGTGTGCAGAGTGAGAGCACATGCTGTTCACTGTGGTGAATTTTCAGATTCTTTATGCATTGAAATTCCCTGACTGTCTCACAATATGTTTATTTAGAAACCACGCATTTTGCTACAGTAACAAAGTTTTTGTAGATGTATCAAATAACCTATAATAGTTCTCAGCCTTCGAGGTGAAATTGTGTCCCTTTTTTTAAATGCAGCCATGCTCTGAGAAGTCTTTGTGCAAATTAAACGATGGAACTTGAAGTCTGTTGTCTTTAGATCAATAAAGAAGTAAAATAGACTTTCTTATCCTGTGAGCTTCCCTCCCCTTCCCAGACTGAAACAACAAAAAGAAACTCGTGAAGCTTAAAAACAACCAGTTGTGCAGATTCACTCAGGTTCTTTCTATTTCATGTAAACATGATTGTAGTTGTGCCTGGGTGGTACTCTTAAAAATAAATGAATTAATGATTAAATGCATTTACAGCACTTCTTACAGCTGCCTGCCTGTGAGAATGTGAGTTCACCTGAGCAGAAACCCATTGACCCTGTTTGTCCTGCAGAGTCACGTGGGATGAACAGGTGCTGCTCTCTGCCAGGTCTGGCCTTGTGGCTGCCTGTTTACATACATTGAACCCAAGAAGATGTCATTTTTACTGAGTATTCAGCATACTGAAATCAGGGACTGGGCTTTGGAACCATTGCATGAAACCTGCATTGATAACTAGGTCATGCTGGAGGAAATACTATCGAGATGTTTTCCCGGTTCTGTGTACCAACCCTCAGAAACTTGGGGGGATGTCAGCAGGCAGGTGAGGGGTCCTGGTGTCCCCATGGATGTCAGCAGGCAGGTGAGGGGTCCTGGTATCCCATGAGCCCCACCTTTGCATTGGAGGGTTTCTGTAGGATGCAGTGGGGAGGTTTCTTAGCAGTTACACAATTTGTGTGGGCTGTCAGTGCGAGGGTGACCTTGCAAACGCAGCGTCTGCCCTTGGGAGAGCAGCACTCCAGTACTGGGAGTGTTTCTCTCCTGATGCTTTTCCCAGCAAGAATCACAGTCCTTTCCACCTTTTGGGGAAGGCAGCAGCGGTGGTTTTCAAGCCCTGTGGTTCCTACTTGAAGATGTCAGAGCAGCTCTGAATTTGAAGCTTTGAGCAGGGTGGAGCAGTTGAGTACACAGAGTACAGTGCTTTTAAAATGAGACCACATTTACTTGTCATTATAGATGATGGAAAAGGGGAAATTTGAAATAAATGGACACACAATACTTTTTTGTTACCCAAAGGCTTTTCAAAATCATAGTCTGAGACACTGAGAAGTATCTGAATTTTTTGAACTTCTGGGCTTAACTCTGCCTTAATTATGAAAACATCTTCCTTGAAGGAAATCTTTGAAGTCTGTTGACCTCACTAATGGATTAGATTGCAAAAATCACAGGTTTTCAGATAAAATAGTCAGTTTGCTCTTAAACATTTTCACAGTATCTTGTCAGGGTATTAAGGCACTCCCAAGTTTTCTGAGTGCAGACCTAAATTTTACAAATAGGTTTTCCTTGCACAGTTACCTAAAATCATTCCTTTGGCAGAGCACGAGGAGGATGGTGCTTGTAATCTTCATAGTCAAAATTCTTTCATATGAGGAGCACTTTTCTGAAGGGTTTAGATATGCCAAGAGTTAATGTGTACAGTCTGAGATGGTCACTTGAAGCTCTTTTCATAGTCAGGAGAGGGAAGAAGGTCAGAATTGTTTCGGAAATTGGCATTTTTTTGCTGTGATTGTGAAGAAAGCTGAGATTAACTTGCACAGGGAAAGTTAGGTCATGAGTCCACCTCAAGTGTCTGAAATGCTGCATTCACACAAGGATGTTCATAATTGAGCACTTGAATCTCAGTGGGAGGATTCCTGTTTGGAAAATGAGGATGTTGACAGGATACCTTTCTTCAAAGTGGTCTTTGCAGACTTTTGACTCACAATGCTGAGTGAAGAGAATTTTTCCTCCTGCTAGAATCAGGAGGTTCTAACTGATTTTGCTTTGCTTGACTTATAGGAGCTGGCCTTACAGCCCAAAGATGACATCGTGGACAGAGTTAAGATGGAAGACACTCTCAAAAGGAGGTTTTTCTATGACCAAGCCTTTTCTATTTATGGAGGTATGGGTTTGAAGAAATGTAGATTTTAATCCCTTTAGGCTAATGTTCTGGTCTTTCTAGCTGGGTGAAATGCTGCATTCTAGCAATGTTATATTAATGTGGCATACAAGATTCTTTTAAGTTTGCTTTAAACTTTCTTGCTTGAGTCTATAAACCTTTAAAAAATTCCTGAAGTGTTTGGATTGGGATGGGGCTTAATTTTTGTGTTGTGCTCTCTGAATGGAAATGGGTGGACTTTAGGATGCATGTCCTGAGCATTACATTGGTAGGAGATGGCTTCTTTGCTGAGGGTAGGGTGTTCAGGGCTTAAGGAGATCAACAGCTTATTCATAACCATTCATCTCTACCTGAGCTTCTCTTGGCAAATTAATCACAGAATATTCTGAGCTGGAAGGGACCCACAAGGATCATGGAGTCCAGCTCTTAAGTGAATGGCCCACAAGGGGACCAATAATGCTCAAACCCACTGTGAACTTTAGAACCTGTTCCCTCGGTGAACTTTGCCAATGAACTTCATGGCACAGGTGAATAAATGTGGCTCTTAAACCTCTTCAGGTGGCTGATATGAGCACATCAGGAGGCAGCACGGTGCCTCTGTGGTTACTGCTCTTTCACCTTAGATACTGAGTTAAACACTCTGAGTTGTTTATTGGCTTTTTCTTTTTAGTCTTTGCAGCTACACTGGTGATTTGCAGATATGTGTTATTTATTATTGACAATAACACTGCTCCAGCTCATGCATGATCACTTCTGTATTCAGATTCCTCCTTCCCATAGATTGTTCCCACAAAACCTTCCACAAAACAGAATCCACTGGTGGAGGGAATGTGGTTTTTAGAGCTGTTGGTTGCAGTTTATCAGTTTTAGATCCTGTCACTACCTGATGCCTGCCTCAGTACTCTGCAGCTGAACTGTGCTTCATGCTTCTAAAACGAAACCAACTGATGGAAGTGATGAGAAGGGAGGATGTCTCCTCCAAGCAGTGCACCTTTGTACAGTCTCACACTCCTTTTTCACCTTTTCCTCTTTGCAGGAGTCAGTGGTCTGTACGACTTTGGGCCTGTTGGGTGTGCGTTGAAGAACAACATCATCCAAGCATGGAGACATCACTTTATTCAGGAAGAGCAAATCCTAGAGATTGACTGCACCATGCTCACGCCTGAGCCAGTTCTAAAGTAAATATGGGTCTTTTTTTTGTTTTTTTTTACCTGCAGAATGTAATTTCTGCTCATAGGTGCTTTTTACAGTGTTCTGTGAAATTATCCACAGGGATTTTGAGTCTGGGTCACCCAATTTCATACCATAATTAGGTACCAGTGCACAGGTCAGTGTGAGAAGCTGTTGTTCCTTAAGTCAGGAAAAGCAGTGGCACTCATGTTTGAGAGTTCAAAGCCTCCTAGTGGTCCCATTAGGTAAGAAACTGTCATTATTCCTTTTCCTGAAATATTAAGAATACAAGAAAAAGGGCAGAATCTTTCATGCAGCTGAGAGATAAAATACTGGGAATATCTCCACCTGAATTCCTACTCACTACTCAGCTCACTACTGCAGCTACGTCTAATTTTGATCATGATGCAGTTCCTGAAGGCATTAAGTGTCATCTTTGTGACACATTTTAAGATTTAGATGTATTAATACTTCCCACAGATCATATTTTAGTGGGGTGATGCTGCTTAACAAGACACTGTAATCTGAAGCAGGAGTGAGCCTGCAGTTTTTGAAGGATTTCACTTTGATAAAGGTCTGTCCACTGGGATCACACAGACCTGGGGCTGTCTGGTGGCAGCTGTCACATTCCTTGTTTTGTGTCATCTCTTCTAGGACTTCTGGCCATGTAGACAAGTTTGCTGACTTCATGGTGAAAGATGTGAAAAATGGGGAATGTTTTCGTGCCGATCATCTCTTAAAAGGTTTGATTTTGTTCCAGGTTAGGTGGGCCTGGGGATTTTTTGCAGTGGTACAAGTGCTGGAAAAGAGACTCTTTCTTAAGGAAAGCCTGATGGTGTAGCCAGTCTTTCATACTTGTGTTTGCAGCTAATTAATCATACCATACTAAAAATCCCACAGGTTCTGTTAGTGTTTTAAATGAGGTTCAGGATCTCTGGTGAAAACACTGTTGTGTCTGTTTTTATAAAATCCACTGTTATCAGGCTGTGAAAGATTACTGTGTTGGCTAAGCCAAGGATTCTCTATATAACAAGATTCCTGTACTCTGCTGCATTCTGGTCTTAGTTTTCTTGAATTTCAGTTGCTTTTTTAAGTACTGAGAAACAATTTATTGATGCTGTGAGGGGTCAGAGTATGTTTCTCCTATGAGAGGTCAATTGCATGGCAGTGGATGACATTTATGTGTACCTTAGAAATAGACCTCAGACATTTCTTTGATTAGCAAAGTCCTCACATTTCTTCCTGGTTATTAAAATTTGTTTGGAAAGACAAACCAAGAAAGTCACATGAAGGAATCTCAGAAATAAGAAGCTTGTTTGAAAACTTTCTCATATGCATCTCCACTCTAAATGGAAGGATTTTTCCACTATGCTTAAGTGAATTGTGCTCTCTGATTTTTGAGCCTTTGCCTTGAGATTCAGGTATGCAGAACAATCTGTATTGGCATTAAAGCAGTTTTCATGATATTCATTAAGAATTTTTTTATGTCAAAAAAAGAACAACCTCAAAAGAAGCCCATCCAACCTCTGCTGAGCAGAGGTTTTTTTGCTGAGCAGCCTCATCAACAAGCGTGTCCCTGTGTTCTGCAGCCCCTCCCTGTGAACAGCCACCTGCTGTTGCTGCCAAACTGAGCTGTTACTGACTAAAAAGTCAAACTGCTTTTTTTCAAACAAGAGTGGGAAGCCTTGGCTTCACTGTGTGCCTTTGTGTGTCAGGGAGGAAGTTGTGCTGGAACGTGGAATGCAGTCCAGCCCCACTGTACCAGCTCTGTACCTGCCTCTGTGAATAAAATCGGCCTTGCTGCTTGGGATCAGACATTTCATTTCTAGTTTGTATAATAGAAAGCAGGAAAAGAACTATAAAGCCATTGCTTGGGCTTAGAGAAATAATACTGGAAAGGAACTAGATAAGAATGTGCTGTTTTCCCCGTGGCACACCAGTACAGTGAAGTGTAGGTCACCGCTGCCCTGAGGACATGATTGGAATTTCCCTGGTGGACAGTGTCAGGAAGAGTTGTGGGCATCACTTAACTCATGCTGGGGGATCCTCCTGAGCTGTTTTGTGCTGGGGTCAGTGATGGAGTTGCAATATAGACTCATGACCAACTTTTCCTGCAGCTCACCTGCAGAAACTGATGTCTGACAAGAAGTGCACAGCAGAGAAGAAGGCAGAAATGGAAAACGTTCTAACACAGGTGGGTGCTGCACAGGGAGGTGGCTGCTCCAGGGAGAGGGGTGTGTGATAGAGTCCAGAGACAGTGGCCCTTTTCTCTTCCTGAAGATGCTCAGAAGTCTTCACCCCAGAGATCCTTTCAAATACTGAAAATTTAATTGTCAGTAAATACTCTGAGCTTGCTGGTGAATCACATCTCTCTCACTGTTTTGGAGAGTTACTGCTATTACATTAATGAATCTCTTGAGTGTTGGGTTGTTAGGGCTAAAGCTCAGTCTTGGAGTTGGTCTGCTCTGTTTCACTTCATACCCTGGCAAAAAGCTTTTATATTTGTCAGTCCCTTCTGTGGGATTGTCACACAAAGGAACAGAGGTGGATCACAGGTTTTGTTAGGGATTTTTTTGAGTCAGCTCAGCACTGATTTGCTGTGTTCTGAAATTGTCTTGGCTTTGAAGCACTGGAGATTTGTTCCTCTGTCTCTGGCACCCCACAAAGATTTTTCCTGTGTTTACAATGAGAATAGTTGGTTCTCAGGCTGACATTCCAGAACAACTGTACAAACATTTGCCTTTATTTTTTTTTGTTTTTCTTTGTTTTTAATGTTTGTTCTCACGATTTCTAGGATAAATGCTTCCAAAGACATACATTGAATGAATGTTTCCTTCCAGAAACATTTTTTTGTCAGTATTTTGCATCACTGAGCAGTTGTCATTAGGTTTTCCACTCTACAACACTAGACTTAGGCCATTCTTTAAGAAAATCTCTCTATTAATAGAGTATTTTTATATCCTGTTTTTGGATTTTTTTCCTGACATGAAAGATTATGACAACTAGAAATGCAGAACAGCTCTGGAAGGGCATCTAATGCATAGCTTGAATATTGTGTTTCAAGCAGCAGAAGAAAGAGAAATGAATGCACACAAAGGCCTGCAGAAATTTTAGCTTTTTTCTCTCTCATTGCTGTATTTTTTTTGCTCCCAACACAGAGCTCCCCATGTTTTAGCTGAAGCTGTTCAAAAGAATCTGTTCTGGTGGGTGGTGGTGCAGTCCCAATGACTTTTCTTGTGCTTTACACCCACTCTTAAGCTCAGACTTCCTGTGGTATGACTAAATCCTAGACCTATTACTAAAATGGGTTTGCAAATGTGCAAAGTGTATTTTTCTATCACTGGTTCAAACTTCAGCTTGCTTGAAAATTTAGGTTAGAAGGGAATATTCTGGGCAGGTGATTCAGAGCTGAGGATCACGATGCTCAGTAACAGGTAAAGAGGACATTCATTCCTGTTATCTTGTCTAGTAATTAAAATTATTCTCTTGTGTTTTGCTATTAGTTGGACAATTATGGCCAGCAAGAGCTTGCAGATCTCTTTGTGAACTACAATGTGAAGTCCCCTGTCACTGGGAATGACCTGTCCCCTCCCGTTTCTTTCAATCTGATGTTCAAGACCTCCATTGGGCCTGGAGGAAACATGCCTGGGTAGGTGCTAATTTCATTCTGCTCAAATAAACCAAAAGATTGTTTGGAATAAAAATGAAATCTCTGGAGTAGCCTTCCCCTGCCTCTCAGTCCCAGCCTCCTGTAGCATGTTAGCATTCCTTGGAGTCTTGGGGAAAGGCAGGAGAAACAAGGGACTGTTGGAGAATCATGAAAATACTAAAAACACCCAAAATACAGATCCCAGCTGTGCACTTGCTGGTTGGAGTAGTTTCCATAAAGCCAGTTAATGCTGGTCTCCAATTGTCAGTGTCTTCATGGCTGTAGAAAACCTACTTCAGGATATCTGTTTGAGGAAGAAGGTGAAGTTATTTTCCCCTTCAGTCTATTGCTTAATTGTTTTTTTTGTCTGGAATCAAAAGTCTCAAGATAAGAACTTTCACCTGTAAGTTTTGTAGCAACTGTGGCTTTCTCCATGCTTTCCCCACCTCTAAATCTTCCTGATTTTTTCTCTCCCCATCTCCTTTCAGCTATCTAAGGCCAGAAACTGCCCAGGGAATATTCCTCAACTTCAAACGTCTGCTGGAGTTTAACCAAGGCAAATTGCCTTTTGCTGCTGCCCAGATTGGAAATTCCTTCAGGAATGAAATCTCACCCCGCTCCGGCCTTATCAGAGTGAGGTACTGCCAACTTCCTCTTTCAGCAGGAGGGTACCTGGGAGCAGGGAGCATCTTCCTTTTGTTCCAGGGTTTATGCAGGATTGTTTCACTTTAGTGCTTTCTCCCAGAGGAATCCTGATTATGTTTCCTGGTAAGTCTCAGGCTTTACAGATGAAGTCACAGTTTAGTTTTTAAGTACAGAATTCTAAGATTGGCTTGTGAGAAGCAGAATCTCTGAAATTGTTACATTAGAGATGAACTCAGTTTCACTGACAGAGTTTGGCTTCCATCATAGCCTCCAAGAGTCTTGACAAAGGCAGCTGTGTTCTCTGCAGGACTTTGCTTGTTTAATTATGTTCGTGCAATTTGCTTTGAAACTGAAATCAAAACGTGATTGACCTTGCAGCAATATTTCCTTGTCTTAGTCCTGCAGATTCTGCAGTTGTACAGTTTGCTCCAGAGAGGAAATTGGGAGATAACCTGACTCAGGACCAGTGTTTGTGTCGCGAGATCAAGCTGAAGAGCTCAGGGTTATTAGAAATTACTTTCAGTTCTGTCTTTGGATAAAAGTGATTGTTGCCTTTCATTAGGGATAATCTCTATATTTAAACTGTTCTATCCTAATTGGAAGTCTCTTCCATGTAATTTGGAACAAGAGCTCCCATGCACGGGCAGTACATGTTGTAAACTTGGTAATTGATTATTTTGTGGTGCCATAAATATAACTGAGAGGCCTTGGCATCCTTAGCACAGAGGGAACTCAGGAATTTCCTTAGTGCTCCTGTTCTGTTTTGCTCATCTGGAAATGAGAACTTCTCTTATTGAAATCATTTTCAGTCAAATATAAATGATATGCTTGTGGCACATTTATTAGAGACTGTTATTATGCAATCACAGCAAATTACACCCTGATGGCTGTGATTTACAGTTAATGATTACCTAGAGCTTTTTTAAAGGTTCTTGATAATGAGCTAATTCAGTGGAAAGTGATTTCAAGCAAGAAGGCTCAGAATCAATCTCTGAGTAAGGATATATTAAAGACAAGTTCTTAAACCAGAATTCATGCCATTGCTGTATGCAGCAGTATCATTATCTCCAGGAAATTACCACCTCACCTGGTTATTTTTGGCACCTCTGACACGAGTTAAAGCTAGTGATTTAATCAGCAGACTCTGTAAGGAACAACTGCTTCTAATATGGGCATCACAGCAGTCTGGAAAAATTCTAGAGAACTTCTGACTTCCAAAGGTGATGTTCTCTGCTCTGATTCATGGTGGTGTTAACCACAGCCTGGAGAGCTCTAGATGAATTTGTAGAAAGTTTTGTAAGGAATTTGAAGATGAAACTAAATCCAGTGATGAGACTGGTTCATGTTCCAGTCTGCCCATTTTCTTGGCTGGGTCTGCAGATGGTTTTAAATTACTGGCTTGCTGTGAGAGGATGCAACACAATGGTTTTCTAGGGTCTAACACATAAAATATTTAATGTGTGTTTATTTGTTTTCACTAGGGAATTCACCATGGCAGAAATTGAGCACTTTGTGGACCCCAGTGAGAAAAACCACCCCAAGTTTCAGAACGTTGCAGATCTCAACATCCTCCTGTACTCGGCCAAGGCCCAGGTCAGCGGGCAGTCTGCGCACGTCATGCGGCTGGGAGACGCTGTCCAGCAGGTAACCTCCCTCCTGCAGGCACACCGAGCTTGCTCCTTGCAATATTGCTCTCAAGGCTAAGTTACAAACTGGTTTTTTAAAATCAGGGCTCTGACTGATGTGTCTGTCCAGTCCCGTGTTGGTTTGAACACGCGTAATGCAGTTGAGATACTCTGAGTCCGGGACTGAGGGCGCGTGGATCAGCTCCCTGCACTGGGCTTGCACAACTTGTGTTGTGTTGGTGCCAGCTGGGGTTTGCTTCCGGATTGATGAGTAAATTCTCAGTGAATCAGTGAGACTAAGATCTAGGCCTGGCCCTTGCTACCAGAAGAGTGCAGGTGGTGCTGGGATAGGGATTGGAAGCTGAACTTCACACTTAGCTAGTAAGAGGGACAGGAAGGAATATTAACACAAGCAGTATATGGGAATCTCATATTCAGCTGCTGACCCCTATGAGTACGTGGCTTGCATGATTAGATGAATCAGTACCTGATTCATCTAATTATGCATGGGTTGATTTACCAACCTCCTCCGTCCCATTTCCTTCAACCCCCAAATGAAGAAAAATCCCAAAAAACCACAGAAACACTGCCTTTAAAAGCATAAACAAAGCAAAAAATCCCCAAAACAAGAGCCAAAAAAAAAAGAAAAGAACACCACCCCTCTGTTGTATTGCAGCTGTGAACTGTAGGGTGCAGCTGTTGTAATGCCAGTGGCTGCACTGCTGCATACAGTGGGGTATTTACAAGTAGGTGATACTCAGAGCCAGTGAGTGATGGGTCCTGGAGTGACAGTAACTCGCTGTTTTGGTCAGATGGAAACGGTGCCAGTGGCACGAGGTGAATTTGAAGAGATGTAACAGCTTCAGAGGAGACAGAACTTAACCACGCAAAGTTCTATCTGTAACATGTCAGGTTGCCTGCAGAAGTTCAGCAAATCATGACTTTGCTTCCTTAGGAATTCATGTGGGTGTTTTCTTCCTGCTTTTTCTCCCTGCAGGGTGTGATCAATAACTCGGTTCTCGGTTACTTCATCGGCAGAATCTACCTCTTCCTCACAAAGGTCGGCGTATCCCCGGAGAAGCTGCGCTTCCGACAGCACATGGAGAATGAGATGGCTCATTATGCCTGTGACTGCTGGGATGCTGAGTCCAAAACCTCCTATGTAAGTGGGCAAAGCACAAGGGGAACCCCTGTCAGGTCTGGTTTATTTCTGGCTTTCTGAAGTTAGGGCTGTGAGTCTGATGCGTCTGTCCGGCTCCGTGTTGGTCTGAACGCACGTCTGAATCCAAGACCAAGGGGGAGGTCAGCTCCCTGCACAAAGTTTATGACTGTTCATGCTGCTTTGGTAGGTCCAGGCTGCTTTGCTGGAGGCTGAAGTAGCATGGGGACGCTTCACTGGTCAAATTTCATCTGGAGTTGAAGGAAACTGAGTCCTGGTGCTTTCCAAAGACTGTAGCCTCTGTAAGAGCAGTGGGGAAGGACTTGTTTTGCTGGAGGTTTTATTCCAGAACAGATTGCTTCCTGCTTGAATGCTTGCTCTTCCTTTCCCTCTTCCATGCTGTGAGAAATGAGTTCACTCCTGCCAGTTCAAACACCTGGTGCTGAAAGAAAAATTCCTCAAGGATTTGTTATCATCTTCCTGCTGAGTCATTAAGAGCATTTTTGTTCAAGCCTTGTTGAATGCCTTTTTTCCTTCATGTATTGTTGATTGGATTTAGACTCATCACTAGTGATGTTTTGTTACAGCACGTAGAGGAATAGCAGCCAGTAAAATTCTACCAAATTTAAGATTAGGAAAAAAACAAATTTCCTGCAGCTCACATAAGTGATTTGTCTACATATAGAAAAGACCTAGAGAAGTGACTGAAGGAATGGCTTCCTCTGAATGTCCATAGCTGACATCCGCAAGTTCACAGCCTCTTTCCAGCCAGCCCAAAACTGGACATGTGTGGGCCACACCATGTAAATAAGATTATTCAGCTTTGCAAGCCTTGTCATGATGATCAGGACGGCACTTACAGAGCAGGGTGTCCAACAGCCTAAACCAGGAGTGAGCACAGGAATCCCAGGGGCACAAAAGGAACACCTTGGGAGCTGGACCATGCTTTGGTTTGTTACTTAACTCTGACCAAAAATGTTTGTATCGGCTTGCAGCACTCAGTTGTAAGAAGGGAAGTGGTCTGAGTAGCTCAAAATCCATTCTATAAATTTGCTGCATACAATGGTGTGGGTTAAGGGATTTTAAAGATCCAGCCCACCTCCCATGGGCAGGGACACCTTCCACTATCCCAGGTTGCTCCAAGCCCCATCCAGCCTGGCCTTGGACACTTCCAGGGATGGAGCAGCCACAGCTTCTCTGGGCAACCTGTGCCAGGGCCTCACCACCCTCACAGGGAAGAATTTCTTATTAATGTCTAATCTCAACCTGCCATCTTTCAGTTTAAAGCCATTCCCCCTTGTGCTGTCACTCCAGTCCCAAGCTCCTCTCCAGCTCTTGGAGCCCCTTTAGGCACTGGAAGAGCCTTCTCTTCTCCAGGTTGAACAACCAGATAGAACTTGTATTCTGTGTTTTCTGAGAAGTAGCTGTAACACCCTAATTAGCTTAATTTCTGTAAAAATCCTCCAAAATACCCTGGAACACCATGACTGTCAAGCACAGGTATTTTTTCTGTTCACAGACCTTTTCTGACACCTTGCTATATCACTCCAGCCTGGAAAACCACACAACATGTGGCTGCCTGTACATCCCACACTGATGTGACAGTGAGTGGGAAGCAGCTGCTGAGCCTTGTCTTACATGGGATTGTCTGTTAGGAAATCCAGAGGGAGGTTGTATTTGCTGCTTCACCAATCCAGTGTGAGTGGTGTTCGGAGCTTCCTCCTTGCCATACATGCTGAAATATTGAATTAAGAGCTTCCCTTGCATGTGATCTGTGTTATAGCAGCTCCTAAGCCAGGCTTTTGGCCATTACAGTGTGGTTGATTTCCTTCTGTGTGTCCCATGGCTGAGTAGAGCCCTGGGGACATGGTGCCTTTTGTGCCTGTGGCATGTGAGTGATAGGACTGTGTGCTCTGGCCCCAGCCCGAGCTGTTGGCACAGGGCTGTGCTCGGCCAAGCCATGTGGAAAAGCTGGCCCTGAACACAGGCACTGGGTAGATGACTGATCGTTTCCTCTGGAAACAAATGGAATCACTCAAACGAGGGAGCAACTGGTGAGGGAGGGCTGCCTATTGTAACAGAGCTAATTATGTAGAAAAAACAGTCAGGGGAGCAGGGAGGGCTTAAGGGTGAATAAACATATTTGATGGTTAAGTGGACAAAAAAGTGAGTTGTTGAAAGCTTCCAGTTCTGTTTTTTCAGGGTTGGATTGAGATCGTTGGCTGTGCTGATCGTTCCTGCTATGACCTTTCCTGCCATGCCCGCGCCACCAAAGTTCCTCTCATAGCTGAGAAGCATCTCAAAGAACCTATATCCTTTCAGAATAAACCAGCTTCTCCTCAAGTGGAAAGGGATTAGACAGGGAGATGTCTTGGAGATCTGCACAGATCTGTTTCAAGTTACATCTGTGTATTTAACAGGGAAACCTACAACTACAGGCCAGCATTACTTGGGAAGTGACCTGGAAAGAAGTGACCTTGAGCATTTGTTATTCCTTTCCTCTCTTGGAGGGAGGTTCCTTCATCCGGTAGTGGAGATTTCTTAGTGTTGTGTAGCAATTGACTTTGACATAATGAAGGAACCAGGCCCTGCTTTCTGTCCTCACAAGCTCCTTAACTGCCTTGTACAGAACAGTCAACGTTGTTCAGTTTGAGGCGAATAAGGGAGCCATTGGCAAAGCTTACAAGAAGGATGCCAAGGTGGTGATGGAATACCTTTCCATGTGTGACGAGTGCTACATCAGTGAGATGGAGCAGCTGCTCAACGAGAAAGGGTGAGCTGGCTCTGTGTGTGTGGTACCTTCTCTGACACCCTGATGCGGGCTCCAAAGGGCTGCTGCATTTATTTGAGCCACCTGAAACCAGTTTCCTTGAGAGCAGGCTGTGTGGGTCATCTGAGATGTTTGAGTGCTGTCCCTCTCACCAGGCATTGCTGATCACCCATCAACGTACCTCTGGGTGTGTGCACATAAATATTTGTCTGTATGGGAATGAGCTGCTGGTTTTAGTAGGATCATCCTAGAAGAGAAACAGTTCAGTGAAATGGGAATTGTTTACAGATTCCCCACTCTGGTTTGAGAGTGGACCAAGACTGACTTAAAACTTCAATAAAATAATTCTGTGACTGATGGAACAAAATAGTTAAATGAGAAACAGAACTTGCCTGAGTATCTTCCAGTGTTTGGTGAGCTGCTTTAGGACCTGCTACAGCCTTTGATTTACTGTGGCAGGAATTTGTATGGTTTTCTTTGACCTGCCTTCCTAACAACATGTGCAGGAGCTGAAAATATGAGAAGTCTTTACAGTTGTCAGATTTGGCTGAAGCAGGCCAACAGCTGTCTGTGTTAGGAGAAAGCTAATGGTGCAGTAACAAAAAAACAAACTTAATTTCCTGCTTGAAATGGTACAAGGTGTAGGATCAATGAATACATTACAGAATGGTAACATTTACATCTTTCTTCCCCTGAGCTAAAATTTATTTCTTTCACATCTCTGTAAATGTGAAAGTGTAGAAACAAACAGTAGCATTCAAAATGGGCAAAGAAATTATTGCAGAGAAGAAACTTAGTCCATCCAGAATCTCCCTGAAATGGCTAAAAAGATGAGTTACAAGCAATATCCCTGCTTTTATTGATAGTCCAGTGCCTGCTTTGTATGCGTCACTTTTTCTCTTTGGTATATACCAAAGAGAAAAAGGCTTCATCCTGAGAATTTCCCGATTGACTTTGCTTCAGGCTGTTAACCACAGCCAGGTCCACTGTGATTATGAAAATGGTTGCTTTTAATGTACATGTAGTAATTTTATTATTAATGCAAATTTCTTTTAATGGGTGTGCTACGTGTTTCTTTCATCTCTGGGGTTTTCCCTGGCTTCTGTCATCCCACTCTCAGAGTCAACCAAGTGATGCAATTAAGGAAATGGAATTTGTTTGTTTATTGCCATAGCTTTTAAATGACTTCTTTTTTCTTTACAGGGAATTCACTGTTGAAACTGAAGGGAAAACTTTTCTATTAACAAAGGACATGGTTACTGTGAAGAGATTTCAGAAAACATTACATGGTAAATTTGATTCTTTGCTCTTTGATCATCATCATCAGGATACACTTTGAGTATGAACTTTATTGGTAGCATTGTCCTGTTAATATTTTAACACAACATAGGAAAAATTCCAAATAGAATTTCCTTGAAATTTAAGAGTAGGAAGGCTTTTGGAAAGTCAGTGACTGCATCTCCACAGAGCTTTTGTCCTGATACAGGAAATGGGGCTAGAAGGAAACTTTCCAAAATGCATGGATTTATTTCCTAAAGAAGCCAGAGAAAGGGCTCTGAGTTGTTTTCTACAGCCTAAATACGTCCTGTATGTGAGCTAAGTGTGGATCTCTATTTCAGGTATTTGTATTTAGAGCAGGAATGTTTCATCTTTTATTTCCTTGTACTCATCTACACGTAACCAGAACTTCTGAGCAGAGAGACAGCATCAGCAACCACATCTTTTCCTTGTGTCTAAACACATTTTTAATGGTTGTGTGTGTTATTTTGTGTGTTCCAGTGGAGGAAATCATCCCGAATGTCATTGAGCCCTCGTTTGGCATTGGAAGGATCATGTACACAGTGTTTGAGCACACATTCCGCATCCGGGAAGGAGACGAGCAGAGAACGGTGAGTGCCCTGAGGCTGGGCCAGCTGCAGGCCCCTGCCTTCCCCTGCCACCCAGGGAGAGGGCTAAAATAACACTGCACAATGCCCAGGAGAGATGGGAAAGCCCAGGTGGGGTGTGGAATTGCTGATATTGCCAGAGTATGTGTCATTTTTACACGAGAGCGTTCTGGGGCCACGTGTGCATGAGGCTCTCGCTGGACTACTGGCAAGGGGGTGAGAAATTCTTCCTTCTGGATCCACACTTGGCAGGGTTCCACTGCTCAGAGAAAGGCATAACTTCAGTGTTTTAATTTCCTTCCTTTCTGCTGCTTTTCCTGGGATCATACTTCTGTGCAGCAGGATGGACAATGAACTAACTGTTTGCTCAGTCCCTGTGAAATTCAGCCTTCTCTGGTTCTGGACACCCCTAAAACCTTGGCCTGAAGCTTTGCTGTAGCAGGGGCCAGAGGGAAGTGTTTGTTACTTACAGAGCTTCCTCCAACCAGTGCCCAGATGTGGTGCTCTTTGCCATTGCTGGTGGCCCATGAGAAGCTGGCTGGAAGCTTGGTGTTGCTTCCTGCTCGTTGTTCCTGGCTCCTGGATTGTGTTCATGAGAAGGAAATATAACATAATAAAAGTGCTTCTTTGTGTCTCTGGGTGCCACAGGATGTGGTACATTTATGTCTGGGAGAACAAAGTTCAGGAGCCCAGAGGTAGGACACAGTTGACTTTGAATCCCAAACTGCTCCTGAAGTACAAAATACTGGATTTGCTTTCCTTCTAGTACCCGTTTACTTTCTATATAGCCTGGGCTGCTTTATATTGTGGTACATCTCACATGCATTGCTTCTGTCCCTTTTAAACCTTGCTGATTGCCAGGAAAGATTTTATTATTTTTCCCTCACTTCTGGCACATTTTTATTTTCTTGAGGGTGTCTGTGAAGGGTTCTAAAAACCTTTTTGCTGCATATACTCCATGTGTGTGGAGTCTCAAACAGAAAGTTTGGTTAAGACTGTGCATAAGACTAAATCTTCTGGGAAGACACCTCCACCCTTAATTTTTCTGTAATTCAGATGAGGTTAAATTTCTTTAGGAGGGCTCTGATAGATCTATTCTGGTGGGAGGTAACATTTAGGAGATAAGGGGGAATGGAGGCTGAAGAAAACCAGTCCTGCTCCAGTGATGTGAGATGTCACTGCTGTTGTCTTAGATTAGGCCAGAGACTCCCCTAGAACACTCACCCTGCCTCCAGCCTCAATCAGAGCTTATTCTCACCTCCTAAGAGTCTCATCTGACCATTAAACTTGTATATACTTGTGCTGTTCCTTTTTTCCACAGTACTTCAGCTTCCCAGCTGTTGTAGCACCATTCAAGTGCTCCGTTCTTCCTCTGAGCCAGAATCAGGAATTCATGCCTTTTGTCAAGGAATTATGTAAGTGTGTTAAGCACTTTGGGTCTGGTGGGGCTGTGCAATGGGAAGAGTGGTTTCTCAAAATAGCATTGGGATCATGTGGTCTCCAAAGTGCACAGGGAGAGTTGTCAACCTGAACCAGCTGAGTATCCACAAGCTTTGGGTATCCATCAAACTCTTCAGCTATACCCAAAAAACCCACCACCATGACCTTCCCTGTGTTGGTCTGCAGTGTAAAAGACATTTCTTTTTTTCCTTCTGTATCAAAAATAAATCTTTTCCACTGCTTAGGAGAAGCTGGAGCATTGAGGGTCTTCATTTTTCTATTAAAGTTTTCTTTGCTTTTATTGGCCACCTAATTTATTGAGTCTGTCCCGGAGCTGGTGAGCCTGCAACCATTCTGTCAAACTGCCTGCTGGTAGTGGGCATCGTGGTGAAAGAAAGGGAGCATAAAACTGAACAGATGAAGGGTGGGAACAGGGGTTGCATGTCAGACAGTGGCTTTTGCTGTCAGCACCAGTTCTCCCTGGGACTTTGTCTCCCTGCACTGGATGTGCCCTCCACACTGAGGCTGTGGTTTGGAGTTAAAGCAGAGTGGTGGCACTGATGACAAGGGGAAAAACTTGGTGACTTTGCACTTGGGGTGAGAGGTGTGGTGCAATGTGGAGAGCTGAGGGAGCGGGGTGGGTTTGACCCTGTGTTCCTACAAAGAATGGAATGTTGGCTGTTCTCTCAGAGTAAAACTGGGGCTCTGAGGTGCTGCTTGCACCCAGGACAGGCGGTACCTCATGGGGGTGATTAGACAGTGGGGACTAACTAGAGGGGCCTGACTAGACAGTGTTAAAGGAATAAAGCAGGTATTTATTAAAAAGGCTTTTAAAGGATACACCTTGGGGCAGTACCGGAGCCTGGCTGAGGCCGCACCCAAGAGGGACCCAAGATGGATGCAAGATGGACTCTGAATCACAAGTTTTCACACTTTTATAAGTTTTGGTCTATTTACATATTGGGGTTAATTGTCCAATTACAGCTTCAGGTTATGAAGTCCCATCCTCCCAGGTTGGCCTCAATTTGCCATTGTTTGCATTTTTCGGGCCTGAAGTTGCAGCACTGTCCTTGGTTCTGGGGCTGGAAAAGGATTGCTCTGTCTGACTAAACTGTGAGGAGAACTTGCTAACACTTCATACGAAGTTCAGAGTCACAGCCCAATGCAGTGCAGAATCTGAAAAACACGAAAGCTGAGACTTAATGCATCGGGGGTCCGCGGAGCCTGTGCCGGGGCTGTGTAACCACGCCCGCTCTGTTCCCTGCAGCCGAGGCACTGACCAGGACCGGCATCTCCCACAAGGTGGACGACGCGGCGGGCTCCATCGGCCGGCGCTACGCGCGCACGGACGAGATCGGCGTGGCCTTCGGCATCACCATCGACTTCGACACCGTGAACCGCACGCCGCACACGGCCACGCTGCGCGACCGCGACTCCATGCGCCAGATCCGCGCCGAGGTGAGCGCGGGGCCTGGGGCCGGCACGGCAGAGGGTGCTCCTTCTGCCCTCGGCGGCGACATCCCCTGCTCATTCTGATCCCCGTGGCAGCAGCCTCTGGCTCTGTAGCAGTTTAGCTGTTGTGAGAAATCCCCGGGAACAGCTACTGGTCAGGCAGGAGACGCTGGCCCAGCCGATAAAGTCAGCAGAAGTTTTTGTTTTTCTTGCGTGCGGAGGTGTTGATCTTACCTGAAAGCGGTGCCTTGTGCTGATTGCTCTGCTTTTCAGGGTGGCTCTTTCCAAGTGAAGGCTGTTGAGTTAAAGCATTGACCGGGTTGTGTGTGGCTTTCAAAGGCTGGGCTCCTCGTAATCCACAGGCACCAAAAGGCAGAACACTGGGGTTTGCCTTGCAGCTGGTGTTGCCTGTGCAGCACCAGGAGCTGGTGAACCACTGCCCCAAAGCTACGTGTGTCCTAAGCATGCTCTGCCGGTTTGGCCGTAGTGCAGAGCCCTGACCTCCCTGTGGTGGGCTCTGCCTCTGCTCAGAGCTGGACATCTGCAGTCTTGGGGTGTTTGCAGGTTTTTCTTTTCTCCCTGATGCTCTTTTCTCCCTGGCCTTTGCCCCAGGCACAGGAGGAGATGGTGCTCACCTGTGCGGCTGAGTTGTAGCTGCACAGAAGCACCTGCAGTGCCTGGGGCTGCTGAGCTGGCTGGGGTTTGGCTGGCTGTAATAGGCAGTGGCAATTCCTCAGGGCACCCTTCTGTTTCTCTTGTCACCTGGGTGACCTCTCACTGCCGACCAGCAGAGATGAGACTTTACTATCCTTCAATTTCTGCAAATTTTCAGCTTTCTGGCTGATCCTTTGCACCATGAGAGTGTGCTGTGAGGAGCAAAGAAAAGGCAACTTGCAGCTTCTTTTGTGGTGGTCTTACAGTAGGTAGAGCCTAGCTGAATCCTGGCTTACAGCATCTTTTGGATGTGTGTGTTGTTGTTTTTTTTTCCCTTTCCAAACTGTAGCACATTACCTTGCTTTGGTTGACCATTTCCCCCCTGGATCACCCTCATAACAGATTGATCTGAGGTGTTCTAATTAATGGTTTTCTCCCCAGAAATGATCTTCCAGGTGATATCTTGTACCCGTTCTATTGCTGATGTAAAAATTGCCCATGTCTCCAAATATCCAGCTTGATTTTGGTGACTTTGTGTTTCTTATGTCTTTGTGGCTCTTCCTGCAGATCTCTGAACTTCCTGCCATCATCCGAGACCTGGCCAATGGTTATCTCACCTGGGCTGATGTTGAGGCAAAGTATCCACAATTTGAGGGACAAGAGACTGGCAAAAAGGACACAATAGAGGAATAAATTCAAGGACCTGAAGTAAAATCCTGTCGAAATGTCCACTTTTTACTGTTCATGTTAATATGAAATAAACTTACCATATATTATTCAAAGCTGCATTGTTTGTGCACACAGGGACTATTCGGGTTTTTTTTCTTTCCTTTCCTCAATTGCTGACCGGATTTAACTTTAAAAACTGAAATAATTGCAGCCCGAGCTGAGGGTGTTACAAATAAAACCACCATTCTATATGCCTGCCTCTCTGTGTTCCTGCAGCCTTGTGCTTTCTTCAGAAACGCCCCTTTTTGCTCTCATTTTTGCCCTCCTGCTTAGGGCTGTGGGTGTTACAGGTTCATGCACAGGCTCTCATCTGGGTTTGGATCATCCTGGGCTCTGGTGGAAGATGGTCCCAGTTGCATGGGCTGTGTTTGTGAAGGGGTGATCGCAGTGCCAGTCATCTTTTCTCTACTGTGGTTCAAGCAGCCAGCTCAAGAGGTGGGTTCAGTGCTCTTTTTTTGGCTGCAGGTGTTTAATACCTGTATTTCTGCAGAATTGGGAGTATTTGCATGTGGGAGAATGGAGCAGGCGTGGAAAATCTCGTTCCAGTTCTTGCTCCTGCTGGACACCTTGGCTGAGGGAGCGAGCAGCAGAGAGCTGGCAGGGTTGTATTTTCATTCAATGTCTTCTGGCAGCAAGGGCTGAAACCAGAGACTGCCCTGGGCAGGTGGGAGAAGAGCCAGGTACCCTTTCACTTCTCTGGGCATTGGAGGAATTCAAAGCCCTGTGCTGTCAGAGGACCTTGGTTCTGGGGAGCCTTAAACCCTTCTGGCCAGAGCCAGGTAGGAGAGGCCTCACACCTTGTGTTGCAGGCTCTTATCCCACTGAGAAATCCCTGGGCTAGAAACTTTCCCATTAGAGGGTTGGGAAGTGTTCTCCAAGTTTTTGCTATGGTTTAAAACACTAAATTTAAAGATGAGTTAGAAAACACTAATCCTGGGATTGTTGGGGTGTGAAGGGATATTAAAGATCATGCACTTCTACTTTCTGCCATGGGTGGGGCACCTTCCACTATCCCAGGCTGCTCCAAGCCCTGGCCAACCTGGCTTTGGGCTCTTCCATGGATCGAGGGGCAGCCACAGCTTCCCTGGGCACCCTGTGCCAGGGCCTCACCACCCTCACAGGGAAGAATTTCCTCCTGACACCTCATCTAAAACCTTCACTCTCTCAGCCACTCCCCATTGTCCTGTCACTCAAGGCTCCTGTCCCAAGTCCCTCTCCATCTTTCCTGGAGCCCCTTTAGGTACTGGAAGGGGCTCTCAGGTCTCCCCAGAGCCTTTTCTCCAGTGGAACACCCCCAGCTTTCAGCTTTTCTCCATAGTAAAGGGGCTCCAGCCCTTGGAGCATCTTTGTGCTCTCCTCTGGACTCGCTCCAGCTGCTCCAAGTCTCTCCTATGTGGGAGGCCCCAGAGCTGGACACAGCACTGCAGGTGGGGTCTCACAAGTGCAGAGAGGAAGGAAGAATCCCCCTCCTTGCCCTGCCTTTGATGCAGCCCAGGATACTTTTACCTCTGTAATTTACCTGCCTGCCCCGCCTGTCAGACCCTGGTAATCTTCAGAATCTGAGGAGTGATCCCGACCTTTCTGCATCCCAGACCAGGATTTGGCTCTGTCAGCTGCAGGTGCACAGATCCTCTCTGAGAAGCATTATGTGTGTTAGCCCCTGGCATCAGCAGGTCTGACGCTCAGCAAGGAAAGGCTTTAGAGAAAAGGATGCAGAAGAGGGTGCTTGAAACCATCAATGAGATTCATGTGACTGGAAGCTTTCTCTGTGCTGGCAGCTGATGCCTTCTTCAGCCTGGCAGGCAAACAGCAATTAGGGAATGTTTCTGAGTAATTTCCTTCAGTTTTAGCTAAACTTCTCCAGAAGGAGATGGACCAGGGGCATTAGAGAAGGGCAGGAAGGGCTTTCCAAAGCCATCAGTGCTTTGGGGTGTCCCTGCTTTTGAGGAATCCCTGAAATTATGTGGGTTTGGAGCTGCCCTGAAGGAACTTTCTGCCTCCATGCAGGTGTCAGACCTGCTCGCTGCCAGACACTCCCTCTGTCCACCTTTTCAGCAGTGTCTGAAGAGTCAGGTCAACTCCTCTCCAACCATCTCCCAGCCCTTGCTGCAGTCCATGCTTGATAAAGGTAATTAAACATCCCAGTAGATGCAGTAGGGCTATATCCTTCATGGAAAAACACAGAAAACTTTGCAGTGACTGGGAAAGTTCACAGGGAGCAGGAAATCATTACCAGGGAACTAATTAGACAGCAAATTGTCATGACTTCACTGCCTGGGCTTCAAAGGGGAGTTTTAGCCCAGGATGCAGGTAAGCCCTGTGTAGTTTGTAGTCAAAATTCTTGTTATTTAAAATATAAAACAATTTCTTGAGCCAGCTGCACAGTGTTTAATTTGTCCAAGTGGGGACCAAGAACAATGCCAGGCACAAGTGAGGTGCTCCTGCTGTTGCAGAGGGCAAAGGATGAGGATTTTGGAGGAGGTGGGAGCTGGACCCCTGCTGGATGGGTGCTGATGGTGGTACCCCAGCCCTGCCCAGCATCCCTGGGCAGCTGAGCTGGTCCTCCCATTCTTAGTTCACAGCCTGTGAGATGTACCCAGCTGAACACAAGTGTTCTAAAACTCACATGGTTTCCAAAAAGTTGATGGCTCACCTGTGTTTCGAACAAATGAAAGAGCTGGGACATATCTGAGGACATAAATTTAGGGCAGGCCTTGCCAGGACAGTGCAGATTTAACTCCAGCACTCCCAAGCAGCAGTTTGCCAGGCTTCACCAGTGCCAGTGCTGGGAGCTGCTCCCATCCCCTAGTGGGTAGCCCATAACTGGGTGCTGTGACTGACCAGCACTCGGTCACGAAGAAATCTCTAACCTCCTCCAAAGGCAGCTGCAGAAAATGGCTCAGAAGAGGCTGTCTGATGCCACTCTGCCTCCGGGGAGGCTCTGCCCTTTTCCTGCTGCTGCTCAGCACCGATGGGAGCTGAGCAGGGAGCACCTTCAGCCGGCGCAGCACCTGCTTCCCAGAAGAGGGTGCTGTCAGGCAGAAAATAGCGAGCAGAAAGACGATGTCTAGGCACTGAAATTGCTTATTTTTAACTTTCCTGGGTGTTTCGGTTGTGTTGCAGCCCTGAACCTCCAGCACTACCTGGCTCTAATGGTCTTTGTTAATACAATGGCTACATATGCTGTTGCAGCGTGGATTTTAATGCAGGTAGGACAACAAACCTGAGAGGCTTAGGAATGTAGCTGGTGGTGGTTCATCTTCAGGGGAGTGCACAGAACCGTGCCTGGAATGAATCATAGAATGGTTCAAGTCGGAAGGGAGATTAAAACCATCTCGTTCCGACCCCCTGCCACGGGCAGGGACGCTTCCCACCAGACCAGGGTGCTCCAAGCCCCGTCCAACCATCCCGAGAGCGGATGGCTGCAGGGCAGCCTCTGTGATGAGCAGAGTCCAGGACAGAGCTTGGCTCAGTCTCGAGCGGGCTTTGCAAACAGGTGTCATGAAACCTCTGGTTTTGCTCTGCTGCTGGAATGGGACGCTGTGGAAAGGAGTCTGAAGTTAACAACATGAAACTCACCTCGCTGGTGGGTTGCAGAAATCGCCCCGATGAAAAAGAAAAACCGCTGAAGGTGACAGGCTTGTCCTAACAAAGACGGCTCCAACAGATGCACTTTGGAAGCTCAGCTTAAACCTTTTTGATTCCTATCTTTGCTGTGACCTGCAATTCACCCTCTGTGCCACACAGGCAGAATTCAGTATTTATAAGCAGGGGCTGCCGAGCCGGTCTGAGCCCACATGGCTCTGCCACCCTCATTTCCATGTTCCCATCCGGGCTGATCATGTAACACCTCTGTAATCTGCAGCCATCTCCCTGCATGGGGACAGGAGAACACTGCCCATTCATCTCCTAAAGCTCAGAAAAATGAAAACTGCTGGCAAACCCCACAGTTTTTTCCTAAGTTACTACAGGATCCTTAAGGTTGGAATAAAGTGCCAGGATGATCAGGTCCAACTGTTAACCCGGCACTCCAAGCCCACCACTAAACTTTTGGTGGAGAAATTGTTTCTAATATCCAATCTAAATCTTGCCTGTCTCAACTTGAGGCTGTTTTCTTTTATCCTATCTCTTCTTGCCTGGGACAAGATATTGAGTTGTCCCCCCCCCGGCTGTCCCCTCCTGTCAGGAGTTGTGCAGAGCTGGAAGGTCCCCCCAGAGCCTTTTCTCCAGGCTGAGCCCCTCTCACAGATCCCTCAGCTGCTCCTGGTGCTCCAGCCCCTTCTCAGCTCTGTTCCCTTCCCTGGACACACTTCAGCCCCTCAGTATCTCCCCTGGCATCACTTGGATCAGCTGTGGATTCAGACAGTTTAGGATCACCTCCACTTTTAGGAAGTGCTTGAAGAGGAGGAGTGAAATAGAGAAGTTTGTTCTCTCTTCTAATAACAGGAAGTGGTGAATAATTAATAACATTAGTAGGTGACAGCTTTGAAAGGAAGGGAGGAGGAAAGATCACTTTGTGTTTGGGCTGCTCTTCCTCTGCTTTGCGTTTTCTGGTGGCTGTTGGCCGGTCTGGCCCTTGTCCGATCACTGTGTGTCCTTGTCCCCAGTCCCCCTCCAGCTCTCCTGGAGCTCCTCCAGGCCCTGGAAGGGGTTCCAAGGTCTCCTTGGAGTGTTCTCTTCTCCATGTGAACACCCCCAGCTCTCCCAGCCTGGCTCCAGCCCTTGGAGCATCTCCATGGCCTCCTCTGGCCTCGCTCCAGCAGATCCATGTCCTTCTTATGCTGGGGACCCCAAAGCAGGGCACAGCTCTACAGGTGTAGAGCTCTCATGTACATTCTCGTGAGAGTGAAGTAAAGCGGGAGAATCACCTCCCATCTTAATTCAATATCCCTGAGCTTTATTTTTCCTCTGAGCAAGAGCCCCTCAGTAATTTTCCAAATCCCACAGAGCCATTTGCAAAAAATATAACGATGAAGAGCAAAGCCCACAGCTGAATTTTCTGCTCTTGGGGGAAATCAGATATGAAATAATAAATATATATTATATATACTCCAAGCAAAACCCTGCTGGTCACTAATGCCCACAGATTAATTGTACTAATCCTGTGTGATCGAGGGGAGGTGGTTGGATACTTGGCACTATTTTGGTCCATTGCTTATGAAACTCCATCTCTGTGTTTGAGAGAAAAGACTTTACATAACCCCAATCACTCAGATAAGAAAAGGACTAAACTGTCCCAGAACATTTTATCTTCTGCACAGATGCTACCTATGAATTTTGACTTGATTAAATAAACACGGTAGTGTAATGTTTTTGTCCTGAATAACAAATGTCCTCTGTGGGGGAGAAGGAGTGGAGCTGCTCTCTCGACCAGCAAATGAAAATGGGGATTGATGGAGGCTGGAGAATACAGAAATTCACCTGCTCAGTGAAGAGTTGCTTGGAAAATAGTTAAGGAAACAATCACAGAGTCATGGAAGGGTTTGGGTTGGAAGGGACCTGAAAGCTCATCCAGTTCCAATCCCCTGCCATGTCCAGGGACACCTCCCACCAGACCAGGTTGCCCCAAAATCCATCCAACCTGGCCTTGAAACATCCCAGTGGGTCATCAAGTGATCTCTGGCTCAGAGATGTCCCCAAAGGAGTATCCCAGGTACCTCTGTTTGTGACAGATTTTTCCAGACTGATTTACACCAACACGAGTGAGAACCCTGAGTGTGCTTTTCAAGACGTTTAAAGACAGACTTGGAAAGTTAGGCTCCTTCTCAGTGATTCCTGCAGGAAAACCTCAGCCTCACACAATCCTCCCCTCAGCTGAATCAAGACAAGGATGATGGTTTCTTGGTCCCAAGTGGATGCTTCCATCCCAAGCTCTCACTTCCCCCACCCTAATCCCATTCAGGATGACTTGAATCCAACAGCACTGATGCACATCTTTCTCTAGTGCAGCTTTTATAGAGGCAAATCACCTGCAAATCAGAGCAGATACAGAAAAAAATCTAGGGGAAGAGTGAGTCTCGTAGCTGGAGGATGCTACACAGCAAAAACATGGTGGGATGTGATGTTAAAATGAAGGATAAGTAAAAAAATGTAATTTGTTTTGTTCCGTGAACAGCAAACAACATTGGATCATATATTAATATTTCACTCCTGCTAGTTACTTCATGTCCTGCCCAGCTACCTTCTGCCTGCCACTAAATGGAAACAAAGTCATAAAAAATATAACTGGGAAATTCTGTGGGTTATACCAGCCTTTTCACCCTCCCTCTGAAGGAGCAGCAACCTCCCTCAGAGAGCCTGCAGGCAGAGCTCCATCAGCACAGCCAACACTGCCAGAGGAGGGCGTTTGCACCAGAGGCATCTGAAGTGCTGACCCTGTGCACCAATTGTGTCTAATAACTGAAAACTCCTGGCTGTTCTTCCCAAATAGATTGGACTCTGCAGGCTAAAAGCACCCCGGACTGATGGGGATGTCTCACTCCAAGCCTGGCTCCCCTCTGCTGCTCGTGGAGACACAGCCTGGGAGAGTCCTGGAGTCTGATCCCAGAGCCATAATTTCAATGGAGCAGAAAAATCACTTTCCCCACCTCTTTGTTTCTTTCCTTTGGTTTTGAAAAAGGGATGGCCAGCTCAGGTGTTCACATCAGGAGTTCAGGTGAGATAAAGCATAGAATCACTTTTTCCCAAAATACCCTGAGTTGGAAGGGACTCACAAAAATCATGGAGTCCAACTCCTATCCCTGCACATGACAGCCCCAAAACCCTCACCCTGTAGACCTGCAGCCACTGGGGTAGGGAAAACCACATCTATTCCAAACTTTCTTAATTTCCTCACTCGACACTGGGAAGATTTGCAGGTGAGAGGCTTTGTTATGAGAATTTATTTCCATTCACCCCACGGCTGTCAAACTTTTCTAGAAAGCCCCAGCCACATCCCACAAACACGAAGCTGCTTCTCTCTTCCAAAGCTGTGTCCAGCCAAGCTGTGCTCGCTCCCTAATTGCCCTCCAGGGTCTCATTTGGAAGATGCTGAGGCAAAGCCTTTTCTCCTTGTGTCCCTGCTCCAGCAACACGGTCTGGTACTCATCACTCACAATCCCCTGGCTGGAAAAGCCATCACCTCATCAGGGCAGGAGTTCTGCCATGTGATGTCCGTGGCTGCCTCTCCACCGTCCCGGCTCCAGTTTGTTTGTGTGCAGAGGGATTATTAGCAAGACACAACGTGGGCAGAAGAAATCAGTGAGAAAAGGGGCGCTGGGTAATTTATGCCTCGCTGTCATTTCGTTCCTGAAAGAAAATCCCCGAGCCAGGGGCGAGGAGGGGGGCAAGGGCTGAGCCAGCCTCTCTGTGTAGCTTGCAGAAATAGGGCAGAGCTGTGCAAAGATTACTGGAGCAAGAACATCTTGAACAAAACAAAAAAAGGCTACAAAGCTCTCAGGAAGCAGCAGACCTCCACCACGGCCTGTTTCTCAGTGAGTGGATTAATTCCCTGCTTTTCACGTGGTAGTTCTGTGTACACGTTTGTGCTGTCACGGTCTGGTATCACTCTGCCTATTTAAGGGCTGAAGAATTTACCACCAGGGGAACAAATGTAGGGGAAAAAGGCCAATTAAAAGGACAGAAATTCTGATGTGAATCTTCAAAATCAAGAAGTTTCAAAATCAGAATTTTCTTGAAGAAAATTCAAGACCTACTGGGAGAGAATAAAGTAGGGGGATGTAGCATATGAAATCTGGAAAAAGCTTGGTGTCCAGGTGTTATTTAAGGGAGATGCAGTGCCTGTGCTGCAGCAGGCTGGAAATGGCATTTTTGGTGGGTTGTTTTTTTTTTTTTTTTTTTAAGAATAGTTGTCTTTTTCACTTGCTATTTTTAGGCAGCTAAACTGAGCTGTGTTGCATTATAAATTCCCAGCAGGTACCTCTGCGTTGTCCATGTGGATGTTCTCACTCTGTTCATGTGGCTGAGCCCCCTTAGAGCTGGGCAAGGAAAGAATCACAGAAATCATGGAATATCTAGGGTTGGAGGGGATCTACAAGGACCATCGAGTCCAGCTCCTGGCCGTGCACAGGACAGCCCCAGGATTCACTCCATGAGTCCTCCTCTTCCATGACCTTTTTGTCCGTGGAGCTCAAAACTCTTCACAAAAGGGAAATGTAGAGAGGGGACTTGAAAGAGGATTTTTTGGTGTGACAGTGGCAGAGCCCAAGTCAGCATCTTCTGCCTGACAGGGTGAGGTAGAGTCCAGGAAAATTGTTCCCTCCCTGTGTCTGGGAGTCTCCCTGTGAAGCCCCAGCTCCCAGGGAAGCCTGTTCCTGGCAGCTCTGTAGCAGCCTGCCTGGATTAGGCTGTGGCTACAGCCAGCTGCACTGATGTCCTCAGAAAGCCACAATAAATCCATGCTCCTGCCAGCCCAGGTCAGCTCCTGGAGCAGTAGGTGGCTGCTGGACATGTGCTGATTCAGGGTGAAGGGAACCCTAGGCCACCTCACTGAAAAAAGAAAAATATGTTCCTGTGCACAGCACAATGTTCTCAACCCTCATGCTGAAACTTTTAGCCTGAGCCAGGGCTGGAACCAGGGATGAGTCCCATGGCAGAGCTGGATGATGCCACCCCAAGCAGAGTTCATCTGTATGGATGCAGGGCAGCTGGGTGCCCTCAGGGCTGGAGAAATGTCCTTGGCCTGGCTGAACTACACAGCCACAGCCACTGAGCCTGGCTATTTATCAGTACCACCTTCCTCTGGCAGTGCAGGTCAAAATGTTGGGGACACACTCTCAGAATTAGGAGTTTTTAAAGAAAATATTATTAATTAATTCATTATTAATTAAAAAAAAAAAAAAAACTACTGTAAAAAAGTTTGGTCTGTGTTGGCCACTGCATATTTTGTGCAGTTTGTGTTTTCTGATTTCACGTGTGTCACTTAGAAGTCAAGCCAATTTCTCCTGATGCCATTATTCAGATTAAATGAGTCCACAACTGCTTCAAAACATGGGATGGGGGAACAGAAGGATGAGGGTGTGCCTCTGACATATGCTGCTTATGGGATTTTGTTGAGATCCAATGTTTTCCTTAGTCTCTTCATTTCCAAAATTAGGCTGAAAAATGACACCTGTCTTTTACAGGAATTTAGTATCCTCAGCGGAAGGAAATGCTATTATAGTCAAAATTTGAAATCTTGGGGAACGCAGCTCCAGTTTTCCTTTTTTTTGCTCTGGATCATGCCCTGTCACAGTGGATGTTTTCACATTCTCTTCTTGTGGTTGGTTCTGTTGGTTTTTGGTTAAGGACGTGAGGTGACACATTGAAACAGTTTGTTGAAGGAGAAGGCAGGAGAAAGGAAGCCTCAGGCAAAGGAGAAGGGAGTTCCCCTGACATCTGTGACCTTGTGCTGTTGCACCAGGTGAATTTCCTGGGGATGAAATCACAGAATTGTGGAATGGTTTGTGCTGGAATGGACCTTAAAGCTTACTGAGGTCACAAATTTTTCTGCGGCCTCATTCAGAAGATCTGCAGGGATGACAAGCCCGAAGCTTTAGTGCTCTGATGGAGATCTCTCACCTTGGCTTTGTTCCAGCCCAAAAAATCCCTCTGAAGGGAGGGGCTGTGCTTTGGATCAGGAGATGGAGGCGGTGGCTCCAAGCACACCTTGAGCTCCACCTGGCCCCCCGTGGTGCTACCTGGTTGCTTCCCCTTGGCTCTGGATGGGATGAGAGGCAGCCAAGGTGGTGGTGGGGGGAAAATACTCATTCCCCAGGGAGGCTGAGAGTCAAATCTGAGCAGGTAAAGCTCGTTTGAAGTGTGTGATACTCAGTGCCCTGCTGCTCACCCAGTTTTCATCCCGCTCTTTTTCCTCCCCTCACTCCACATCTCTGGGGACATGGGATTCTCCACAGCCTGGGATTCTCCAAGCAGTTCTCATGGGAACTGTCCTGTTCTCAGAGGACAAGTAAACATCCCAAGGCACTTCTGCTGGAGCAGATGTTTCCTCTGGAGCTAAGGACCCTCCTGTTCCCACCACAGCAGGACACGCCAAGCACCAGCTGTGTCCCGTCGCGCACGAGAGGAGCTCTCCTGCTCAAACACTGCCCACCACAGCCTGTCCCCAGCTCCATCTCCATCCACACAGCCCATGCTGAGTGCTGGACACAGAACTGATGCTGAAGTCATACACACAGATTGTCAGTGAGGTGATCCTTGGCCAAATTCCTCCTGAATTCCATGGAAAAAATGTGCCTAGCTTGTCTCAAGACAAGCCTTACTGCAGTGAAAAACCAGATTTCTTTTAAAAAGACATCAGAGCTTGGATCTCTCTTCATTAACATGACTTTTACTTAGGCTTAACTCCATCGTTTTCATTTTTACCAGTTCAATTCACTGTAAAACCAGGCCTTGTGGACATCCTTTTCCTTGGTGACAGAGACTGCTCAGGGAATGCTTACAACGGGGGATTTCTGTTACACCTATGCAGTACAAAATGGAGCAATGATTTGGATTTTAAGCATTTTGTTATTACCTGGGAGCCCTTTTAGTGGATTTAGCAAGAAAAGGATGAAGGCTCTTTTGCTACTGTGAGGATTTGGCTTTTTCCAATCCTGATGTCCCTGCCCATGGCAGGGATTTGGAACTGGATGATCTTTAAGGTCCCTTCCAACCCAAACCATTCTGTGACCCTGTGACAATCCCCAGTTAAACCCATTTGGTTGCTACTGGTGCACATCTGGCTCTGGCACTGCTTACCTGGTGCAGTGTGGAGAGAACACAGCGTGGTTCTCAGTGATACATATGATAAACCCCCCCCAAAAAAAACAGAAAAGAGGCTCAGTTTTTCTTCTTTTCTTTAAATATTTATTTACTGAGGAGATATTACAAACCATCGGCCCTGATTTTTCCCAGAAGGTAGGACTGGCCATGGTCAAGGGTGGAAGATCCAGTGATGTCCAGGAGAGCTGCTGGAATTGACTCACTGCCCTGTCTATACAGGGACAAAATAATACAGCTGGAAATCCTCTCACAGCAGTTCCTATTCCTGGCACAAGCCTCTACAGCTTGGCTAAAGGAAAGGAAATAATGCCATCCATCATTTTGTCCCCACTGACAGGCTCTGCTGCACCCCTGCACCTCAGCGACTCCAAGAGAGGCTGTTTTGCTTTGTCCAGTTTGTCTCGGCCATATTATTCCCAAGGAAGAGTTTCCTAGTTCTGCAGAGAGGTTTCTACCCACCACAGGGCTCAGACCCATTTTTCTAGCAAGGGTGATCCTTAGATTTCCCTGGAACATCCTAAACCTGTTGTTCTGACCCATATATTTGCCTTTTCTGTCCAAAGTGAATTTCCATCGGGGCAGAGAGATTTGAGGGGAAGCTTCACACGAACAATTTTACCCACAGTTCACAGGTGAGGGGACTGAGGCTCCTTCTGAGGCTGTCAGAGCTTGTTTTGCTGTTTGAAATCATGCCCTGGGCCTGACTTGACCATATCAAAGGCTGAGGGACTCCAAACACCAAAATTATTCTGCTTTTAGGGTTTGGCAGCTTCATTCAGTGTTGTGCTTGAGCCGTCACAACAAAGCACCTCAACACAGCGGTGTGCAAGCACCAACAGCTTCTCTCTGTGCCTCAGTTTCCCTGCCTAGGGAGGTGCCAGCTCCAGGGTAGGCAGTGCAGACAATGAGCAGTTTGGGTGTGAGGTGTCACAGCAGGCTGATTCCCTAAGACATCCCGCAGGGCTTTCAGAGGATGCCATCTGCAACATGTCCTGGGGAAAGGAGGTGGAGTGTGTCTTGGGAATGGGGAGGGGGGACTTTTCTTGAGCAGAACAAGAGAGTTAGAGCTCCTGTTTCACCACGGAACACATTCTCACTTGGTTCTTGGACCCTGCATGTTACAGCAACATGAGGAACCCCAATATTTGGTGGTTTTGCTTGGCAGCGCCCAGGTGTCCACACAGAAATGCTGCAAAGAAATACTGGGGAGAGGTTCAGGGAATTGTGGATTCTATCCACATTTCTGCTTCACCAGGGACTGTCAAGACACAAAGATTCACCTAACCAGGGAACACTCAAACAAACCAACAGCAGTGAGTGATAACAGCTGCTAAATTGAATGTGGTTTTGAGTAGCTGCACATTCCCCTTTACACCTGAGAGAGGAAAGGAACACATCCTACAGGGAAATAATTTCCAGTTCTCTAGTCCACAAAGTCTGAAGAGTTTTTTTCACCTATCCCTGCTGCTTGGTTTGAATTCCCTAAATCCATAAATTTGAATGCCCAGTAGAGTCCATATCCTACCAAGAGCATCACATTAACAGGTAGGGAAGCAGGTGCTGAAAGCCAGCTCAAGTTACTCCAGTGCTGAAGTCACTGATGACTCTGGAACTCGTGGTGGCAAAGCCACCTGCTCATCAGGGATGTGAAACTCGATACTACGAAAAGTCACTGTGATTTACAAATCAGAACATGATCCACTGGCCTCTGGGCTAGCTTTGGGCTAGCAGTCATTGGTTATGCATAACTCACTTTCAGGGACCTGGATTAAACCACTCTGGGAGCCTGGTTTGGAGAATTCAAGGATTAAAACCCTCATCTGGCTGGCAGTAGTTGCTCCCAAATCTCTGTCACTCAGTTGAGAAGGGTCCATCAGCTCAGTAGGATCAAGGCATGGATCAGAGACAGATAAGGGAGACTTGGTTTAAACTCTTGCCTAGAGGGGAGAGGTTCCCTTCGTCTTTCTCAGAAACACAGTGATATAACAAAAATAATCTCTGCCTGGTCCTCCTGGTTAGATATTGTCCACACAAGATTATTTTGGCATCCACAACTTTGGCAGCCTTTAGTGGCACATTACAAAGGATGCCAAGCTCTTCTCTCTCCATCTCCAAGTGCTTGGCTCTCCAGCTCCATCCCACAGCTGTGAGCAAGTGATACCCCGAGGCTCATACTCAGAAAAGTGGCACAGTACTGGTTTTCAGCTGTCCTGTGTCCCCTTGGCCTCACTGTTCGCTCAGGTTGACTTGCCCACCCCCAGGTCCTGCACACACAGAGTTTGTCTCCATCACTCCCCTTTCCCAAAGGATCTTCCCTCAGGAGCAGGCAGGACATCTGCTCAGCTCTCCCCTTCACTCTTCACGGGGCCCAGTGCCTCCCGTTCAGCGTGCCGGGGTCCAGTCCGCGCGTTCTCCCCCAGCTTCGAGCAGGGAGAAGTTCCTTGTGGGAGACAGTGGCATCTGTGACAAGGCAGAAATGCCTTGGGAGGGATCTCTGATTTAGTCACTCCCCTCAGCGTCCTTGTCCACGGAGCTGCTGTCTCTCATCTGAAATTCCTTCCCTTGTTCCCGAAAGTTCTGTACCCCCAGCTCCCCCGTTAGTTGTCTCCCTTTGTTCCACACCCCCACTGTTCCTCCATTAGTTCTGAACTATGTCATTCCTCTACACCTCTTTCCCTGATTGGACCCTTGTGCCTTAGACCCTCCTGTTGCCCCACTGTTATATACCCCTAACCCCCCCTCCTAACTTTTGCTCTTCTCCCCTGGACCCCTTCAGCTGTGGTTGTCCTCCCCGTCCCGAACCTTCCCCTTCTCCCCTACAATAAACCCAGGCGGACCCTCCAAGCGAAGAGTCCTCTCGCTCTCTGGTGAGGCTGCTATTACTCCATCCGGGCTCGGGCGTCTGGTGGGCTGAGGGACCTGTCGCTGCCACCTAGAGGGGGACACTCTCGGGAAGGCGGGCACCCCGACAGCACCTGCCCGGGGGTACCCGCAGTTCCTTCCCTCGTGTGGATTTTCTGGTGCCTCCTCAGGTACTTCTTGAGCCGGTAGCGCTTCCCACAGACCCCGCACTTGTGGGCTCCCCCTCGGGAGTGCAGCAGCTGGTGCTTGATCAGGTGGCGCTTGTGGGGGAAGCACTTCCCGCACTTGGTGCACTTGCAGGGCCCCATGCGGGCGTGGACGGTCTGGTGCCGGAAGAGGTTGGCCTTCTGGTTGAAGCCCTTCTCGCACTCGGGGCACCGGTAGGGCTCCTCCCTGGTGTGGATGCGCTGGTGCGGAGCAGGTTGGAGCGCTGGGTGAAGCTCCTGCCGCACTCGGGGCACCGGAAGGGCTCGCTGAGGTGGGCGCGCCGGTGCCGCCGCAGTTTGCGGCCCATGCGGAAGCTCTCCCCGCACTCGCCGCACTTGTAGGGCCCCTCGCTCGTGTGGATCTTCCTGTGCCTCGTCAGGTTCGACTTCTGGTTGAAGCTCTTCCCGCACTCGGGGCAGGGGAACGTCCGTTCGCCCCTGGGGCCTCCTTTGGCTGAGGGGCCTTTCCTGGACATGGGTTTCTTACGGTTCTCCAGCATCTCCTCTCTGGTGGACTGGCGGCATTTCTCCTGCTTCCTCTTTGGGCTCTGGCTCTCCTGGTGGTTGGCCTCCACACCAGGTTCCTCTTTAATTCGGATCCTCTGGATAACAGCACTGAGGTTTGGCTTCTGCCCATAATGCATCCCAGGATCAATGCTTGCCTCTGGCTCTTCCTTCACATGGAGCACCCGGTTAGTGGCTGCGGGAACTTCCCGTCCGTGCTGCCCATCAGCATCTTCTTCTTTGTTAGGCTGTCTCCCCTGTAAAACTGGCAGTGGGATTTTTGGATCAAAGAGCTTTCCATAGGCTGGGTTTTCTGGTGGCTCTTCCTTGATTTGAAGTTTCTGGCAGGCTGCTGCAGTAGTGCTTGCTGTGCCATCTGTAGGTGGTTCTGGTTCCTCCTTCACCTGGATTTTCCAAAGAAGATGTTTTGGGTTCAGTGGATTTCTACACCCCTGGGCTACATCTCCTTCATGGGCCATATTCTCCAACACACTCTCCTCTGACCTGAAGCCAAAATCAAGTTCCTCAATCAAGATGCTGTTGCTGGGCCCCTTTTGCTCGGCGTGGTTCCTTTGGTGGACACTGAAATACCTCTTGGTGCTCAAACCCTTCCCACACTCTGTGCTAAAGGGCCCCCAGAGGTGCACCTTCTGGTGAGCCAGCAGCGTGGCCCTCTGCCCAAAGCAGCGTGGCCCTCTGCCCAAAGCCCCTCTGGGAACACTTGAAGGGCTTCTCCTGCCTGTGCACCTCCCTGTGGGCCGTGAGGGTGCCCTTCCTCACAAAGCGCTTCCCGCGCTCCCCTCGCCGTGGCAGCGAGGGTCCTGGAGCTCAGGCTCCCACCTGATGGGAGTGCTCTGCTGGGCAGCCAGGCTGGTCGCCAGGAGGAAGGGTCTCTCCCCTGGGTGGATGCTCTGGTGGGCAGCCAGGTGGCCCCAGGTGAAGCTCCTCTGCGGATCTGCTGGTGCCTCCTCAGGTTCCCCTTCTTGCTGAAGGATTTCCTGCGCTCCTCGCACGGCTCTGCGGCCCTCTGGGTTTAACCACGTCCCTCATGGCAGGTTCTCAGGGGCTGCCAGGCAGCCCATGGATACAACAGAGCCACAGTGGGGATGGACCACCTGTGGGAGTGCAAAAACCACCAGGACACACACATCAAGGAGTGTTGGAATGGGTGCTGTGGGAACAGGGTGCTGCTGCTCTACGCCAGCTCAGGGTGTTCTGCTCCTCCTCACTGCTCAGCCTTCTGATACCTCAGTTTGTAGGTGAAATGCTTATAGCTCCATCTCCATCCTCCTCTTATCTGGAGAGGCTTCCCTGGCATTTCTGGAAAGGCTTCTCTGCTATTCTGGAGACTCAAACTGCCAGACTGGAAAAATAAAGGGAAAATTATTAGGTCATTATTTCTTCTGCACCTCCTGTGTCCGGTACATCAACACAAGGAGTGGCACCTTGGCTGCTCCACAAGACACTGAACCTGGGGCCTATGAAGCCACAGGCCCAACTGGCCACTGGCAGAGAAGGCAGGAACAGGATGATTTCCCAAAGCTTTGGAGAGGGTCTGTGATACATTTGCTGCTGCAATGACACTGAGGTATCAACTCTACTACTGCCATGCTAGTGATTAACTCTCAGAATAGTCCTCTGTCCTTTGACCAAGAAGATAATAATAGTAGTAATAGTAATAGTAATAGTAATAGCAATAGCGATAGCAATAGCAATAGTAATAGTAATAGTAATAGTAATAGTAATAGTAATAGTATAGCAATAATACAACCCAAACCCCAACCACCTGCAAAGTCATTTTGAGCCAGGAGAGACAAAACACACCTACCTGGAGCAGGAAGTGGTTTAGTGTTTGGTGCTGGAGGGAACACCCCAAGGTGGGCTGGAACTCCTTCATTAATGCGGGAGCAGCTGTGAAAACACAACAGGTTTTATCTTAGAGCAGACAAAGCCTCAGCAGCAGCCAGGCTGGAAAGAGGGCTCAGAAAAGTTCAATATTCTATGTTTATTAAGGAAAGTGATTAATGCTGAGTGGGTAGTGGATTTGGCCTGGGCACCAAGGACGCTCCTGGGGTCTGGGTGATGCTGGGGGGACACGGGGGCCCGCAGGTGCCAGTGGGTCACCGTGGTGTCCACGGCCTGTCCCCTCACCAGGGATGCTCACTTGTCCCTTAGAGAAACCTCTCACTGCCAACAGCGTTTCAATCGTCAGGAATTCTGGCAAAAACCAACAAATCCTTACATTCAGACCAACGCTAAAGAAGAAATTCCGGCCTATTTTTCTACCTTTTCTGTTTTTTCCTCTTTCTGCTCTCCAGATCCTCCGCATCCAAATGCGCCCTTCACTTCCAGCTCCGCGATGCCCGGGGTTCAGGGATTGAGGGAAGGGCAGGACCGGGTCCCGGGAGTCGCTGTGTCCTTCCCGGCGCTCCGAACGCCTCTTACCTGGGCGGTCGCTCAGGTGCGCGCTGGCATCTCCCTCCTCCGGAGCATCCTCGGCGGCACCGAGACCCGGCTGGACATCGTGCGCTGGGCTGACCTAAAGGAATTCAGACCTAAAGAGCAGCGAGAGCTACCGGAGGAAAGGCGAAGCCGAACAAAGCCGAAGAGCCAAGCCCGGCGGAGCAGGGCGGGGCAGGGCAGAAGCTCCGCGCTGGCAGCGCCCCGAGGATGCCCGGGCACCGCCGAGGTGTCGGGATTTCTCCCCGAGGTGTCCTCCTTCTGCTCCGCTGTCTCGGTGGGAAGCTGGAAGGGGCCCCGCCTCGCGCTGCCTTCTGGGAATCGTAGTCCCCCCTCCCTGCATCCCTGGTCCCCGTCCTGCCCTCCCTTGCCCTGGCAGCCACTGGGACAGCTTCGGGACATTTCCCTCTTGCCCCAGCTGAGCGTGTTCCCTTATTTTTTGTGGGTCTGGGAAGGAAAACATCCTGCGGCGCTGCAAGCATCCTTCTGCCCTCCCAAGCTCCAGGAGGTTTCAGGAGAGGAATGATGCATTCCAGGGAGTATTTATTCCTGTATCCAGAGAGGAAAGATGTGTTATTCCAGAGAGTATCCCTGTGCCTACAGCAATTTGCAATCCCCCTTGGCAGAGTGGGGAGGGCTTGTGCCCATTTACCAGCAGAGGATCCCCTCGATACTCGGTGACTCGGTGGATTTGACAAGGGGGGACACAGAGGGGTGTGGAGCAGGTTTAGCAGAGGGATGAGCACTGCCTGGGAGAGACTGAGACTCAGCAGGACCCCATGGAAAGCACACAGGCCATCTTGCATCTGCCTTGCACAATGAGGCTTAGAGGTTCAGCAGGAAGCTCTAGCCCAGGAAGGCTTCCCTGGGAAGGTTTTAGGAGCATGGGAAGGAAGAAAAGCTGCTGCAGCACGACTCTTCCCTAGGGCAGAGATTAGGGGCCGTTCCTGCATGCACCAGCACCTCCAAACCTCTCCTAAATATGATTCAAGGCTGAAAACATGCTGTTCTTCTCCTCTTCAACTGAGGAAACTGAGGCAGGAGATGGTGAGGTGTCTGGCTTGGATCACACAGGAAAATTTACAGGTTCTCTGGAGCTGAGATTTACTCTACACACTGTTTGTGCCTGGGCTAAAGTCTGCAGATGTATTTCCTACCCCAGTACAAACCAGCAGTGTGAGGCAGCAGCACCAGTCTGAGGGTGCACCTACATTGCAGCTTGTGCCCAGTCCAGTGAAGAGACAATTCATGCAAATTCAACTCTATGGCAGGACATGTACAGCAGAAGACACACAACCTCATTCAGTTTGCCTTACTCAAGCTGTTCTGCTTTGATGCACAGGAGTCCCACAGCAGGTCCTGGACAGGCAGGAGACATCACAGTAAGACCCCAGGTCATGTTCAGGGCTCTTTGGGCAATATTTCCCCTTTCCATCCTTTCTTCTTCCATAGTACCTTCCCACAAGTCCTGCCTGGTGCCACTCAGCAGCTCCATCAACCAACCCTGTCCGGGCGTGTGGCACCATAGAGGGGGAGAGTTGGGACAGGACGTGGAGAGGGGCACCTGGAGAAACTGGAGGGGTGGAGACTGTTTGTGTGACTTCTTTTCTTCCAGAAGGTTCTGGAGGAAGGGGCCAGGATTGTGCCATCCCAGCTGTGTCAGTGTCCATTTGTCCACTGGGGCACAACTGACCTTATTCCAAAGTGGACACCTGCATTAGTGGGGCAGGACTTGCACCCTCAGAACTCCTGTTTCTCTCCACTGACACCTGCATTTTCCCAGCTCAGCCTCTCCTCCAAACAGACCAGACCTGCCTGATGTCCCCTCAGACTCATGCAAAGCCCCAAAATCCAAGGAAAGAGAGATCAAATATTCCTTGGTATGATCCCAAGGTTTTGTTCACGTGGTGAAATACAGGCTCCGAGCATTTTATGTTCGTGCACAAAGTGTTTCACAGACAAAGCTGTGGCAGTTTGACAGAGTTAGTCTGTGTCCAAAAAGACCTCTTTGTAAACCCAGTTTGGAAGTGGTGATGCCCCAGCCTGAAGAGTCTCCACTATCCCAGGGAAATCCACTCTGGAAGTGAAGCTGTGCCATCGGCCCTCTCTGCAATGCACCACTAGATGCCAGTGAAAGCCCTGCCTGGTTCTCCCACTTAGAAACCCTCTTACTTGGGACAATTTGCTTTGTTATACTGGGGGGATTTTTTTGTTTGTTTTTGTTTTTTTTGTTTGTTTTGTTTTGTTTTGTTTTTTTGTTTGTTTCTTTGTTTTTTGTTTGCTTTATTTTGCTTTTTAAAGTAATGCTTCACTTTTGGTCTGATAAAGTCTTTTGCATTTAGGCAGTACATATAAATAAATGTGTGCATGTGTTTTTCCCACATCCTCTCCCTGTTTCTCTCTCCATTTCTCTCTCTGTTTCTGTTATTATATATAATAATATATATTATAAACTTGCCTTTGTTTGCTCTTATTTAAATGAGAATTATTTCCCAGTGTCTTCCCAGACCAGGATCTCACCCCCAAGCTCCTTTCCTCATGAAACACCCTAATCCTCCAAGACTCTCACCTGCCAAATCCTCTCCCCACTGCATCATGATTTGATGTTCTGACATGAACAGTCATTCCAGGAAACGCAGAGGTGCTGGCATGGCATGTCCAAGCCCTGTGCTCCTTTGGGAGATCATTCCTCACATCAGGTCAGCAAAAGGTAAGACATAGGTCCAGTTTACCCATCTGTGGTAATAATAACCTGGAAGAACAAGGCTGGGAAGGGGTCAAGGAGTAGAAGCAAGTTATTGCAGTGGTGCCTATAACCAGCTTGCAGATGTTTGCTGTTTGGTAGGAAAGTGAAATGAATGAAACTAGGAAAGAAACCCTACATGGAGAAAGGGTAAAAAATAAATCTCACAGCCCTGTGCCCCGTAAGTCCTGTGCTGCACTTCCCTGCTGTAGAGATCAGTACAGGACTGAAATGATCCCACATTCTGCCTTACAGTGCCTGGAGTTCTGCTCTTCACAGGAAATAATCTGTCCCATTTTACCCCCTGACATTTCCACGGGTCTAAAACCCTGAGCAACCACCAGGCTCTGAGTGGCCTGGACCCTCCCACGGGCACTCAGGGTGAGCACAAGGATCAGCAGCACCCCAGGCTGCAGGAGGGATGTGGGATGTGTCCTTCCACTCTCTGATGGCAGAGGACCCCCCAGCTCAGGAACACCTTTGGGCAGGTTGGGTGTTGGTGCATCCTTCTCCTCCAGCACCTGTGCACCTCTCGCTCTCTGGAGTGCCTGGAGCTGGTTGCCATTGGAGACAAGATGCTGGAATTGATGGAGAAAAGATCTGATCGAGGCTGGCAATTTCTGTGTTGCTTTTTCAGACAACCCCGGCCCCGTGTTTGACCAGCCAGCTGTATCTGAGAAGGCTACACAGGGGAAGTGAGAACTAAATTTAAGCCAAGCTGTCACATGCACCAGTGCCTGATTAATTATACAGTGGAATAAAAATGAAATTTGGCAGAATGAAGGAGGATGGGTAAACGGAATCTATGCTCTGCTTTAGAAGGAAATATTGCTGCAGGTTTTATTAAAGATGCCACAGTTAATCACGTCAGGAGGCTTCAGAGCAAGAGCTGGGGCGAGGTGCTGGCTACACACAATGCAGGAGGGATAGACAATTGGGTGTGGGGAGATAAGGCAGCAGGGAGGCCGGTTATTTGTTCAGGTGAGCCTGTGAGATTTTTTTTGTTCAGGTGTGCTCCTGAGATTTGCAAACATGAAAACATGAGAGGTGCCAGCAGAGGCTAAGGGAGCTCCTCGCTGCCTTTTTACACTGTGGATTGTTTTTGTTAAATTAGGAAACAGCTCTCCCAGCAAGGCAAAAGTGATACAAGAGAATAAAGTGCTCAAAATTACAACTAATTTTCTATGCTATTTCAGCCCCCTGCTTTTCTTTAATTGCTTTTGAGTATCTGATTAGCAAGGAAAGCTTTTCTTTTTTTGGCCTGCATCTCTTACAGCTTCATTGTGCAGCCCAAGCCCACAGTTTCCCCTCCTGCCACAAGGAGAACAATTGCAGTGTCTGTGGCTGCTTCCATATCCATCATATTCATCTGCCAAGAGCTCAAAATGAAAAACTGGTGTAAGCACAAATGGCCCCAGCGTTGATTTCAAGCCTGGACAGATCACAGTGACTTATCTGCTTCTTACAATCAATGGGCTTCTTGAACCTGAAGTTGGTTTTGTTTTCTTGGGGAGAGTTCCTGGTCACTCTGTCCTGCTCTGTCAGGAGGGAGAAGGAAGGATTTTGGCTGTGATGCCCCCAAATCAGAAGCCCCTCCTTGCTCTACTCACCCTGCCGCACGTGCCGGCACCACTGTGGGACTGATCAAACATCTCCAAGAGTCTGAAGTGGTGAGCGGGGAACTGGGATGCTGCAAGAACCTGGACACTTAGCTGTGCACCAGTGACCCTTCATCCCCTGGGTCCCGCTCTCTTTGCTGTGGTTGCCACTTTCTGTCCCCAAGCAGCTACCCCATTACAAGACAGCATGAAGCCCTGCAGCTGTAAATGTCTAAAGACAAGCACTGAGCAGACAGCACAGCCCTGCTGTGAACAGAGCAGCCTTCCAGGGCCTTCCCAACACAGCAGCTGCTGTCCAGTGCTCTTCCTCTCCTGGTCTCATCCTTCCCCCACAGCAAACCCCACAAGTCCTCCCTGCCAGAAACCATCTGCAATGGAGTTGTGGCTACTCAAGCAGTGAGTCCTGCCTGTCATGTGCTGTCTTTCAGTCCCCACATCCCACTGAAAGGCAACCAAACGTGTGTCCTTAGGACTGGCAGGTGTTTTTCAAGTCCAGAGAGCTAGAGTGGAGTCTGGGCATGAGCCTGTCCTGTGCTGGTGCCTCAGTTTCCCTTGCTTTCAAAAGTCCCTGCAGCACAGCCAGGCTCCCTGGTAGCGAGAGAAGCTTGTATCCAGTGAAGGAATTTCCAGGGCGTGAAATCATCTGCTCTAATTGAGACATCAGCCTTAGGCTGGGGTGGATCACACCTCTGCTCCCCCTGAGCTGGTTTCTGCGGGCTGGGTTCTGGCTCAGGCAGGGATGTGCAGATATTGCCGTGCAAACCCTGATGCCAGGGCCAAACCCCCATGTGCTGCTGCCTCTCCTCTTCTTCTGCCTCTTCCCAGCAGCCCCTCGCCTCTCTGGGATCTCAGCGGAGACTAAAGGCCAGAGACATGTGGGATTTGCTCTCCAGGAGGCCAGGGGGGTGTTGTGTCCCCTCTGATGTGCCGTGTCACAGGGTGCTGGGCCCGGGGGAGCCGGGTGTGCCCTGGTGCCCGGAGCCCTGGCAGCTGTGAGCGGCTGTGGGAGAGCTGCCCACAAACGTGTGCCCAAACCCCCAGGGCTGCCCTGAGTGACAGCCCTGGAAGAGAGCTGGGTCTCTGCACACCCCACACAACCCCCTCATCTCCCCCTCCACGCTCTGACGGGAAACGTGGTTTGTGCTAAGATAAGAGCACTTTGGCTTTAAACTGAAATACAGCAGGGTTAGATTGGATATTAGCACGAAATCCTTCCCTGTGAGGTTGGGCAGGCCCTGGCACAGGGTGCCCAGAGAAGCTGTGACTGCCCCTGGGTCCCTGGAAGTGTTCCAGGCCCTGGTTGGCCAGGGCTTGGAACAACCTGGGATAGTGGAAGTTGTCCCTGTCCATGGCAGGGGGGTGGGATGAGGTGATCTTTAAGGTCCCAACCCAACCCCTTCCAGGATTCTATGAACACCAAGTGGGTGCTGCAGAAGGAGTTGTCTGGATTCTCCTTTAAATAAAGCATTCCAGGGATGGGGGAGCTGAGGTGTTTGAGATTGACTTTGTTGAAAAAAGGGATAAAATGCTGCTGGACACTGGGCCAACTGGGCAAACTGGTGTGTCCAGACTGCTTCCGGGTGGATCCCACCCCAGCATCCCTGCAGGGTATGTCCAGCTCCAAGACAAGGAACATTCACTTTTGGATGGGTGATAAAAGACACCAAAATCTGGTCGAATGCAGAGATAAAATCCTAAAGCAGCTCCATAGGAGCATATAGAAGCTCCTTGTTGCTTTGTAACTGTGAGTTCTGCAAGATCAGAGAGTGTAAACCTGTGTATTTCTGGCCAAACCTGCCTATATTATAACCTTTAGACACAGATTTTTGACCAAATCTGAGACTAAACAACATAGACTACTCTGAAAAGTTTAGACAGTAAAGGAGTGTCACAAAAGCTTGTGACTTAACAGGAAGGTCCATAACCCAACTTTAATCTGTAATAATCTATTTAAAATAAAATGATCGATAACCTAAAATATGTAGATGATAGGGTAGTTCTTTAGATACTGCCCTGGCAATACTTAGGTGCTGTATTAGCAATAATTCCAATCATAATCATCCAGATATGATAATCACTGCACCCCATTCTCATGCCTGACTGAGAGCCTTCATTTGGCTGCTCTGCTGATCTTTCTCCTGCTTTGCCTTCTAGTGTAGAGAACATTTCCTTCCTCCTTGCTTTACTTCTTAGGTACATCTTCCATGCAGTAAAAATACACCCTGGGAAAGAAGCACCACTCAGTTCCTTGGACCAAGGAAAGAGTAACTCTGAATTAAAATGCTCACCCTTTTAAGGCTGAAAAAGGACAAGTTTTCTCTGGTGCAGGGCAGTTATTGCTTCTTCTTTCAGCTCCTGTTTGGTTTAATCTCCCTGATCCCCTCTATCACCCTCCTCAAGACTCATTCACTCTCCTCCACCTGAGAAAGGATTGTCAGGATTTCTATGTAAAAAGTCTACAATACTGAATAAGGATAATAAATTCATTTTTAGAGGGCAGAAACACATTTTCTAAGTGCTTTCATCTATCTACAGAGGACCAACAATCTGGTGGAGAAAATAAAACAAGCAAGACCTTTCATCAGCTTTCATGACTTCCTCAAAGGCCTAAAGTGCAGTTCACAGATATATTTCCTTTAAATGATATGGAAAGCCATCTTTGTCCTTCAAAGCCCAGCTGATCTTACGTTTAGGGTGAGTTTTAGCCAACACAGCCAGAAAAGCCTTTGGATTCCTGCCAAGAAGCCTTAAAACCCAAACTTGCAGGTGAAGAAATGGGGTGGAAATCCTTCCATGAGGACATGAAAGCCAAATGGTTTGGGGAAAAATGTCTATGAGCCCTCCAGCTCTAGGATATTTAAGGTCAGTAACTCTCATGCTCCTGGTGATTCAGCCACCACCCTGAGATACCCAGAGCTTTACTGGTCCTTGTGCATCCCCAAAGCTTCAGATGGCTCCTGGTTCTGTGAGAAACCCAGCAAGGAAGGCTCTTAAAGCTGTTTATAAATATTTAACATCTTGGCCAGGTGAGCATTCCTGATGAGGTGCCCACGTTCCCAGAGCTCAGGAGTTGGTAGTGTGAGCTTGCAGCAGCCACAGGGATTTGCTGGGTGCCTGCTCAGGAGAGATTTTTGACATTTAAAGCCTTCTTGTCTTGTTATCTTAAACTTCCTTTGGAGGTGGAGAAAATAAGTGGTATCCTGGTTCTTGTATTTTAAACAATACTTCAAAGGAGAGGAGGTTTCAAAGGAGAGAAAGGAGGGCTGGGAATGAAAAAAGCCCCATTTCCTTGTTTTCCACTCAGCCAGGGTGGGCTGTGATGTTCTGTCAGGCAGCTGGAGCTCTGCATGGCATAAGAAACACCTTCACTCATATCTTGTGCTCTCCCATTTTCTTTGGAGCAAGACAAATCCTTTACCTGAAGCAAAACCTCGAGCAAGCACCGGCCTGCAAAATGAACAGACTCCTGACACTCAACACCAATCTTTTGCAAGAGCAGAGTAGACGTGAGAGCAGCCCAAGTAGCTTTGTTGTTGGAAGGGGTGATTTCATTTGCTGTGCAATTCAAAACTCTTGGAATCAACTGGTTTGAAACTGTCAGAGTGGAGTGAGGGACTTGTTGTCATCCAGCAAACAAGAGAAATAAAAGGGGGTTTAGTGTTAATCTGCAGTGTGAGGCCTCACATTAAACCCACCTCGAATCCTGGGGTCAGTTTTAGGATCCACACAAAAAGAAACACGTTGAAGGGCTGGAGAGCATCCTGAGAAGGGAATGCTGGGGGAAGGGCTGGAGCATCAGGAGCAGTAGAGGGAGCTGGGAAAGGGGCTCAGCCTGGAGAAAAGGAAGCTCTGGGGGCACAGGAAGGTGAAACCAAGTGGGGGTCAGTCTCTTCTCCCAGGTAGCGAGAGGTAGGACAAGAGGAAATGTCCTTAAGTCATGCACGAGGAGGTTTAGATCAGATATTTAATAAAATATCTGCACTAAGTGTGTGGCCAGGCATTGGAACTAACTGCCTAGGGAAGTGGTGGAATCATTGTCCCTGGAAATGTTGGAATCACTGTCCCCGGAAGTGTTAAAAAAACATGTGGATGTGGCACCTGGGGACAGGTTTTAGTGGTGGACTTGGCAGTGCTGGGTGAATGGCTGGACTCCACGGGCTCAGAGGGCTTTTCCAATCTCAGTGACTCCAGGATTTTATTATAAGGGCACAGCCAGTATCAGCATTATGCTCAGAAAATCAAGATATGACACAAAATTAAGGACAAGTTCCAGGAGTATTTCTTCCCCCTCATTGAAGAGAAGCCTTGTGGAGCACCTGAGGGCATCACTGGCACTGGGGTCTGTCTGGCTTCCCTGAGAATCTGGTGTTGCTCCAGGTTAGAGCAGAAATTCAGAACAATACTTGTTTTCCTACCTCTTCTCTCACTCCTTTCTTAGGCCATATATAGATTTACTTTGGGAGTGTGCCCTGGGCTGTCCATGGTGATATCAAATTGTTCTCTAGGAAAACTGAATGAAGCACAGCAGACAGATTATTCCTGTATTTAAAGGGATTTCACACGGAACCACAGACTGGCTGAGGCTGGAAGTGACCTCTGGAGGTCACCTGGCCCAACCTCCTGTCAAGCAGGGCCACCTAGAGCTGGTTGCCCAAGAGCGTGTCCAGCTGACTTTCGAATACCTTCAATTTCTGCAAGTTTTAGTCAAAAAAAA
>WAAG01004043.1:189577-249007 GCA_013390105.1 Tichodroma muraria
AGGAGAGGAGAGGAGAGGAGCTCACCAATATAATTCTGAAAGCCATCAACGGACAGAAGGGGAGCTCTAGCCCCTGGCTGAAATGTTCTGCTTCCCTCTTTCCTCCATTTTATGGTGGGGAGCTCAGAGTGCTTTCTAAGCAATCCTATTAAATCCCTTTTTCCACAATCCTGACCTGGTGTTGGCTTTTCTCTGGTCACCTCTGAGCCACCTACTCCACGGAGAAACAGAATGGGTTGGAAATCCTGTCTTGTGACTTCAGGTCTCCTGAGCCAAGGAATACTGAAACCTGGGTAAAAAGAACTCATGAACCCTCCCACTGGGAACAGAAATCTTGGAAGCGTTTGCCTAAATCATTGATGATAACTGGGAAGGAGAAGACAAAATGTCATTTTCATGCAGCTAGAGACAATCACTCCTAAATTTGTATTTTCTGGATTAGAAATTCGCAAGAAGATCTCACTCATCCAAACCCAGGGTAGGTAATTTGTGATCTAGAAGAGGCAGTTTCTCTCTCAAGTGGGCCCGGAGGTGTCTGACTCAGGTGGTGAGTGGAGGTGGCTGCCTTTGGAGGTGACAGGACAACTTGTGGGGCAGGCAAAGACATTTCAAAGTCCAAACTCAGTTTATTCACGAATTAGGTGTCCAAGTGTCCATCCCTGGAGTACAAGGGCTTGATTCAGTCAGCTTAATGAGAGCTGCTGGAGATTTTTAATGGTGTCAGCTGTGACCTCCTGGATCAGCAGCCAGGCAGGATGCTCTGAATTGTCTCATTTAACACCCAAAAATAAGGCTAGAGAGATGGCCCCGAGGTTTCCTTGGCCTGGGAAGGTGAACCATGGACCTGACCACTGCTCTCAGGTGAGAGAAATCCGTGTTGGTCATGAGCCACTGTGTCACTTTATTCTGCAGACTGTCACAGTCTTCAACTTGAGTGTTCCAGAGAAGGCACCATAAATGTTCCAGTGTGCTGCAGGTCACATTTTTTGTGCTGATGATTTGGGCTGATCAAAACCTTGGTCACTAAAAGTAAGCAATAACCATAAAATTCACCAGGTTCCACACACATTTATGCAGTGAGCAAGGGCTGAATGTCTCCCAGCATAATATTTCATCTGAAGAAATGGCACCTGAGTGTTTCTTTCTCTTCTCTCTCTCCTCAGCATCCTGCCTTTGAAATCACATTCTGCCTGGTCAGCCTGTTCCTATCCTGGGCTTCTGACCAGCTGATCATGTGGAAAGAGCAAAGCTTAATTGCTCTGACCTTGACAAAAGTGTAAAAGCACAGGAAGAAAGGGATGAAAAAGGAGCCACGTTCTTCACTTGACCAGATCATGTCTATTCATAATAGTTAAAATGAGCTGAATGATTGCATTTAAAATGAGGGTTTTTTTTCATTACAATCTCTCTCAATAGAAACTTAAATGGAAGATATATTATTTTTCTTCTTCCCTTCTTTTTTCTAAAGCTGAGAATAATTTTTTCCTTCCCAAACAAAGAAGTCTTATTGTGCAAAATCCTAACCAGCAGAAAACATCCATTGTGCTACATGATTGCAGGTACTATCCTTCATGTTTAAAAGATACAGATATGTTGAAAAAAGCAACAAGCTCCTAATTTAACTCTTTCCTGAGACCAAGATCTTCCTTGTCTCTGAACAAAGGGATGAACATCATCTTGGTGCAGCCTCTTCACAGGCATGATGTGGATGGATGTGTCCCACCTCTTGCTAACCTCCAAATGGTGTCTGGGAATTGTGTGGAAAAGGGCAAGCTGGCCTGACTCATGGGGAATTGGAACTTGGAGTTTTCCAGGATTTTTCACCCCAGCCTTCATCCCTCTGATATGTTCCCAGCTGGTGCTGCTGCTCAGCAAAGACTCGCACGAGTTGTGTGTGGTTTGTGACTTACCCCATGTGGCTGGCCAGTTTTGCAGAGGATATTGCCACTGAAATATCTCCACCTGCACTGTCATGCTCTTGGCAATCTACGCCTGTTGGTTAATTTTTTAAAATTGCCTTTTCACATAAATTTAATTGCAACAGCAGGAGAGCAGCCCCAGAGCTGGGACATCCTGCCTCCCCTTCCAGCCCAGGCAGTTTCATCCTAAATAGTGACATTGTTGGATTCACCCTTGGTTTTGTCTTGGACAGCCCATGAAGAGCATTTTAAAGAGCAATTTGTGTGCCATTAATATTCTATAAGATGACTCATAGACGTGGAAGACTCAGCAGAAAGCTGGAAACTGCAATTACCAAGCAAGCAAGCAAGGTGCTTGTCACCTCTGCCAGTGCCAGCAGTGGTACAGTGGGTCCTGGGATTAGGGTTTATTTGGACTGTGCTGATATTTAGGTTTTCTGAGTGTATTTAACATAAAAACACCCCCATAAAAAAGATATATATATATATTGTTGTTTGTTCTGAATGGATGTAATAGACTATATGCGGTAAATAAAAACTAGAGAGACAAATTGTCACCAACCCATCCATCAAACAGCCAGTGATGATGATCACCTCGTTATATCCCTCCTCTGGAACGAGGCACTCTGCAGATGCACACAGGACCTGCTGTCTTCTCCTCTGAGTCACCTGCCCTTTGCAGTCAGAATTTGGACCGTGTGGCTCCCCAGCAGCTCCAGTCCCCTGATCTCTCTGCTCCCAAGAGGGCACAATTTGTGCAGGGTGCATCCCTCACCTGCTCTGTTCTGCTTTTGAGCCTGTCTTCCCAATACAGAGATATGGATACTGGGCAAATGCTTTTCCAGAGGAGCCTAGAAGTTGCCCTGGAATTTTTTCTCCTAACAAGGTGACATTCCCTCCAGTTTTCTAAAGCAGCTCTGGAAATGTGGAAAGATAGGCTCTGCTGGCAGTCTACCAGCAATCTTCCTAAAAGATACCGATCCCAGCTCCAAAGCTCTGGTAGTGTGATGATCTGAGAGGCAGTGGTGACATTGCTACTGCAACACCATTTTTTTATTCCTGGAGAAGTTTTATATGTCCAAGTACTGTGTGTCTATAATTTTCCCATTTCACCTCATTTACCCACTTGCAATTTACCAGATCCTGTCTTGTAGTCTTCCTGCCTCTGGGCTCTCCTCATTCCTGCATGATGCTTTCTTAGCACAGCACAAGGGACCTTGGAAGGTACAAGAGAAATGAATGAATAAATCTGTGGCACCACGTGGAGCCCTCTCCTGTCCCTCGATGCTGTGGCCATGAGTGCTGTTCTCACGCTTTCACATCAGAGATTAGCACACCGTAAATGTGAGATAGAAAAGCCTCATGCACAGCCACAGCTCTGAAAATCCATCCTGTGAACTGATGAACAGGCTGGGTTTATTTGGTTTACTGGAGCACAGTCACTTTTTGTGAGGGGAAGTACAACAGCATTTTTTACTGCAGGGATCACTTATTACCCCATAGAAATGAGTGACTTTCACTGGAGACCAGCCCTTATCACTCTCTGTGTCTGATTAAGGTGAAGCCTGTTAGATGGAAGTGGAACTGGGAGGTCTGACCCAGATAGCTGATAAGCCTGCTTTAGCCTAATTGCAGATGAAGTGATTAATTGAAAAATAGGGATTTAATTTTACATCAGGGATTAAATATTACCCTGTGACTTCCTCTTGCCTGCCAAAGAGATGCCTCCAGGCGGGTGTACAGGCAGGTGAACATGGATTTCTTTTGCTCCGCCAAGGGAAATCCGTTGCAGTCTGGAAGGTGGCAGAACACCTGGAAACTTTCTGTCTCCAGAGGAGAAAAGAAAGAGATGATCTGGGTCTGAAGCTCAGGTCTCAGGGGCAATATTTCCCAGGCTGACTTATTTTCCTTCATAATTCTGACTTTCTTGGTCTGGAGCTCAGGGACACAGATATTTTGGAGCACAGGACTGTGTCCATTTCCATGGATCTCAATGTAATGAATCAAGGTCTTCTTGGTGTTTCAAAGTATTTAAGGGGTGACTGCAGAGGTGGAGATTCCCTTTTTATTGGGAGCCACGTGGAAAAGATGAGGGGTGATAGGTACAAGTTACTCCTGGAGAGATTCCAATTGGACACAAGTGGAAAATTTTTCTCAATGAGAGCTATCAGCCACTGGAATAATATCTCTCAGGGAAGGGGTGGATTCCCAACACTGGACACTTCTGTGATTCTTTTGGACAGGGTGCTGGACCGTGTTGTCTGGACTGTGCTTTTCCCAAGAAATATTGGACCAGATGTTCCTTGAGGTGTCTTCCAACCTGGTATTTTTGATTCTGTGATGTGTAGGTTGGGATCAGCTGCCCAGCTGTAGATTTCTTTGTTTTTTCATCCTTGTCCTGGGTATGTCTAAGCTGTTCAGCCTTGTGCAGAGCTGCATGGACGTGGCCTTAGGGACCCTGTAGGGCGATTTTGCTTTGTCTTTCCTCCTTTGGCGGTTTCCAAGCTGATGGAAGGATCAGGACAAGAAGAGCTTGAGGGAGATTCTACAGCAAAACAAAGTTCAGTCTAAAAATATCTTCAGCCTAAGGCTGGATATTTAATCCAGGTTTCAGTGAACTCTCACTGTGAGTTTTCCAGCCCCACGTTGGCTTGCAGACAGAGGGCCAAGGGCTTTGTGTCCTCACACCTCTAAATGGCTCACGAGACCAGTGACCATGCCAGCATCCCTCAGCCCCTGCAGGCACGAGCAGCTCCAACCATCAGAAAACCTGGTGATTTTTTATTTGTTTGCCCAAGTTTCTGTTGCCTTCCTTCTGAGTCAACACTGACCCCAGACAAAAATAAACACGAAACATTTAGCTTTCTCCCCGTCACTCAAATGCATCACACTCCCAGACATACATCCTCCCTTTCCTGGCAAGCATCCTGAATTCCATATGCACTTGGGACAGCAAGGAAGCCTTGTTTTTCTGCCAGATTTAGCAACTGGTTACAGTCTGTGTGATTGCTCAAAATCACGTGGAGTTTTGAAGGCTGAGTAGCAGCTTGGAGGCTTTTGCTTCTGGAGGAAACATCCTGTGCACCCGACAGTTTGTTTACTTTCTATAGACCCACCAGTGAATTTAGTAAAAGTTATTTCTACTTCCTACTCTTTTTTTGGCCTATGAACCTTATTCATGACAGCCCTTCTCTATTTCCCACTGCTAATTTTAGTCAGTGTTTTCCTAGGAAGTACTGGCTGTGCTAGCAGAGGGTCAGCCTAGGCCAGGGACCCCTTCAGTGTCTGAATGCCTGTTTGGGGTTGGTGGGAAGCTCTTTACCTGTACTAAGAGGGTAAAGCCACAGCTCACAGTCCAGGCAATGTGACACCTTAGTTCAACTCAGGTTTATAAGCCGTTTTGGCCAGGGATTTATTCCTTGATATTCTCCCTGGCTAAAGAGAAGCTATGGCTCCTGGATCTGCCATAAGGATAAAAAACCACATGCTTGGCTTTACCTCATGGATTTTGCTCAGGCTTTGTGCACTGATCCCAAGAACCAGCTGTGAACCTGTGGCTGGAGCAGGTTTGTGTAATTTGGTGGATAGAGGGGAAGGAAAAAACAGATGGAGGTGAAAGAGGGAGGACTTTGATGGGGTTTATCAACTGATGTGGTGAGCAAGATGTAAAGGGCTTCAGGATGGCACTTACTTGTGGTCTGGTAAAGGGAAAATCCCTGAGGGGTCTACAGACACCAGGATTTTCAGCAATTCAGGTGGGAAGGTAGGAGACTGCTCAGAAGGATGGACACTGTGCATGAAGGACAGGACCAGGGAGGTGGTAAAGCAGATATTTGGCACCAAGCTGTGGAGCTCCAGTGAGGGAAAGCAGATCTGCTGTCCCAAATGATTGGGGGTATGGAGGCATTCCACAGTGAAGCCATGGCAGATGCACCAAATTCTGCCTTTCCCTAAGGATTCTGGGGTGGGATTATCTCATGGAAAGCTTTAGGAGTCTCTCTGGCACAGCTGGATGGCAGGAATTTCCCCCAGGCCCCAGATGAGGCATTCTGGGGATGCCTTTTATCATCTAGAGGCGAGTGGGTTTTTGCTTCTCCCTGGGACACCTGGCATTTGGAAGAGACTGGGGACCTGGGTGACACACCAGCCACATTCTAACACCCTGTCTCAAACCTGGGTACATTTTTCCAGAATGAAAATACAGGGGGACACATATTCTGTGTTAGGCATCCTATTGTGCTGGTGCTGTGCTAAAATCTGAGATGAATTTAGAGCACAGAGGGATGGATACAAAGACACCGCTGAGATTTTTGAGAATTGCATTTGAGAGCACCACCTCCAGACTGCAGGGTTTGGGGTTTTCAGTGGGTTACTCCAAGCCACATCACTCTTTTGGTTGCACTTCTTGAGGGCATTTTGCTGCTGTGGAGTCAGCATGGATCTCACACACAGCCAAAGGCTGCGAGTGCAAGGATGTGCCCTCTAGGCCTTGCTCAGAAAAGTGACAACGGAGCATTTGGCTGAGGACCAGCTTTTCTAACAAGTCAGAAATGTGCTGACAGCCACGGAGGTGAGGCATATGGTCCCCCTTCCCTCCTTGTCTTCTCCAGTGTCAGTTGGCTTTCCTCTGATTATAAAAGACTCATTGCAGTCATAAGGTCAGAGATGGGCTTTTTATCAGACTCTCTTCCTCTTCTGATGCCACTTTTGTTTGTTGTTCGAGGCACTCTGTGCTGGAAAGTCCAGGGAAGGACAGGTAGAGTTCTCAGTGGCATTTATTTTGGCAGGGAGTTTCTCAGCAGTTCTGCTGCTGGAAGGGTGAGAAAGCAATATCCCAGCAGGAGATTATTAGTGGATTTTAGCTGTGTCAATGTGAGGCATCACTTGGCTACCAATAGCCATTAGGCCCTGATGGCTGGGATAGCAACTTTAGAAGTGTTCCTTCATTGCTGCTGAGTACCCAGCTGATTGTTCAGTGTCACAGGGCGGGTTGAGCTGCCAATTTGCTGAAACAATAAAAAAAAACCTTGCTGAAAAGAGTTATGAACAGCATAAGGCTCTGTAAAGAAATGAGGTATTTTTGAGCATCCTTTTCTGAGCTGGTTTGACATTTTTAGTGGGGTAACTGGCTCCTGATTGGACAAGGCATGGGTGAAAGCTGCTGCAGGGATGAGATAATGCATTGCACAGCTTGTCAAATTCCCTGCTGATGCCTGAGTTGAGTCAGGATGGGGGAGTGTGGGGCTTCGTGTTTGGCTGGGCTTGTTTGCAAACACCTACTTGTGCGTTCTGAAATGCAATGAGAAAAACACTGGAGGAATTTTTGGGGGCTGAGAATCCAGGGAGCAGCTTGGATTCTCTTAAAGAGAACGGTGGGAAATGGCTCCAAGGGACACGGCGGCGCCTGTGCGCTCATTCTTGGGAAAGCTGCAGAGAACTGATTTACGAGGGTGTTTTGACATTGCAAACTCCTTGGAGAGCTCCTCAGCAGGCCTGAGAGGACGTGGAGAAGGAAATAGCTCTCTAGAAAGGGGAAAAGCTGGAGCCAACATGACCTGCAGGGGAGCTTAGCTTATGAGAGGGCTTGCAAAGGCAGAGGGAGATGTCAGGGCTCAGGGGTGCAGGGGTAGGCAGCAGAGACATCACAGCCATGCTGGATGTGCATCAGGGGTAGCAGGCTGATCTGGGGGACAGACAGACTGGCTGACCCTCTCCAGAACCAGCAGTGGCAGTTTCCAACCCACACAGGAAATTTCCCAGTGTTGGTTCATGGGTAAAAATAACCCCTCACACCAGCGGGTGGCTCACGGAGCTCTTTGGGCTGCAGAGAGGAAAACTGTCCCCCGAGCTGTGGAGTTTTATCTTTGGTGCTTTCTTGGGGGTCTGGGGTCTCTTCATGAGTTTTTCAAGGTGTTTGGAGAAGATGCCAACTGGGATTATCCTTAAGGAGGACTTACAGGTGTATTTTTGGAGAGGCTAAAAGGGGAGATGAGGGTTAGGAACAGGAAGATCAATCCCTGCTTGAACTTGCAGAACTTTGGCTTCTATGTCTGCAAGAAAATGGGGAGAGAAGAGGAGACTCCCGTGCCCACCAGTCCAATGCATCTGATGGCCCCTTGAGCAGAAACTCTGCAAATCCAACAAGGATTTCAGACTCGGAGGTAGAATGGGAGCTAGAAACCTTCTCAGTGGGAATAGAAAGCTTCTCAATGGGAATAGAAAACTTCTCAAAGCTTTCACGGCATAAAAGCAGCCTGGGTAGGATGGATCTTTCCTCAGACTGCGTTTCATGGATTCCTTGAGCAGCTGCTGTCTCCTGGCAGATGTAAGAGAAGGATCGGGAGAAGACAATTCTGCAGCACCGTGAGGTGAAACCAGGCTGAGCAGGGACTCCATGACTGTCCTGCTTTGCCCTGGGGTTTTCACAGAGGCAATAAACAGCCCCTGGATGGTGTCAGGAATGTGACATGTCCAGCTTGAGAAAGGGATGTTTATAGGGAATGGCCTGTTCTCACTGAGATGTTTCTGAAGGTGTGTCTAAGCTGTTCAGCCTTGTGCAGAGGAATGTCTAGTTTCTGTACACATTTGTAATTTGTGTGGAGCATTTTGCATTTTCACTTGGTGCTTAGCATCATGCATTTATTTGGGTCCTTCTACCTTGATTCCTTTCAGAACCTAATTTATGTTCCATTCTGAAGGTTTAGCACTCACTCCGGACAGCTAAATGGGTGATGTGTCTGCTGCAAAAACCAGAGAGGAGCCAGTAAACCTTTTCCTCTGAAATTCCTGCTGTCTTTCAATAGCTGAACACCAAGACAAACCCAGTCTTTAGCTCAGTGGGTGACTGCCTCACTCCCTGATTTCTACATGCTTTCATTGGGATTGGCGCCCCGACATCTCTGAGGAAGATCCTTCCCTTGTGATTCCCAGGAAATCACAACCTTGGCCTATTCTTCCCTTGTGATTTCCAGGAGATGTCCACATTCCTGCTGTGGCTTCACAGTCAGCTCAGCTGGTGTCCCAGCCCAGGCTGTTCAAAGGACTAAAGCACAGCACAGCTCCTCCATAATTTCCTTTCGTGGTCCTTGTTTCCTACACCGCTCCCATTCACACGGAAGGATAACAAACACCCCGTCTATTTTTATACACCAGAACAAGGTGCTTGAACAAGCAGGATTTTCCACACTGTGTTGGAGCTGTTGCAAGCTACACAAATATTACTTTACTGCAAAAAAAGCTCTCACAGCTTGGGCAGGGATGGCCCCTGTGGGTGGGGAGTGAGTTTGCTAATTTTGGAAAGCTCCAGTTAAGAGTCACTTGTTGAATCCCAAATGTTTCTGCTGGGATTGCCAAGGGCTTGCCCTGCAAACTGTGGGTGTACACCTGAGTGCATGGAGTTACACTGAGCCAAAGCTTCCACAAAGCTAATTCTGGGCTCCTGATTCCTCCTCCGCAGGGAAAATGCCATGGAAAATGCAGACAGCCATCACTGTTGGAAGGTGCAGTGGCGCCGCTGCTCTGGAGTTCTCCCTGAACTGGGTGTTGGGGGCACACGGATTATTTCAGCACTGTCTTCATCAGCTCCTTCACTTGCATTGAATAGGATTCTCTTGTCCAAGCTGTTTATCTCCTACTTTTAAAAAAATGTGTCAGGGAACAGTCTCAGAGGGTGGGGTGGGCTTGTGTTGCGGGTTTACTTTTCTGCCTGAAGCACAAAGATTAGGCCAGTGCCTACCACGGAGCACAGGAACACAGACCCAGCAGACATTCCCCTGTTCCCGTGGCTGAGGATGGCTAGCAGACAGAAAGGTTGTTAAATGCTGGAATTAGAGAAATTTCTCTTGCTTTGACTCAGCTAACAATGTCATATTAAATCCAGAATGGCAATTTGAAGATGGATCAAAGCATTATGACAGCTGCCAGCCTTTGATATAATACTTTTTTTGAAAAAAGTGGTGGAAGAAGCACAGCTGGTAGATTGGTGGATAATGGATTTAAAATTGCACATAGTGTGAGACCTAAAGAGGCTGGGATTTTTGCTGAGAACTCTTGCCCTCTTTATTTAGATCACAGTGTGTTGATGCTCCAGGGAAAATGTGTTTTGAGGAGCAGTTTTTCGGCTGCATCAAAGCGCTCATGAACTGGAGATATTTAACAAGACCTTGAACTGGCAAAAAGAAGCCTTCAAGACTGTTTTCCCTCCTTTTCCTGTAGCCTGAAGTCAGCAAAACATTTTGATGGAAGAAAATTGCTGTCACTCACAGTTTTCTGGCACGTGCTGCCTGTGTGTACCAGCTGGGCTGTCTCAGACCAGGCCGTGCTGGGGCGGTGGCTGCTGCTTTTACCACAGAATTGTCCTCAATAAATGTCTTGGATCCTCAGCTGGGTTTGGAGCAGGTCATGTGGGCTGGTGGGAAACAAATCAAGCAAGATCCATCTGACAGCCTCTGGAGCCAGGCTGGGAGAGCTGGGGATGTTCACCTGGAGAAGGGAAGGTTCCAGGGAGAGCTCCGAGCCCCTCTCAGGGCCTGAAAGGGCTCCAGGAGAAATTTAAAAGGACTTGGGACAAGGGATGGGGGGACAGGACAAGGACAATGGCTTCAATCTGAAAGAGGGTAGGTTTGAGTAGGTATCAGGAAGAAGATTTTTACAATGAGGGTGGAGAGGCCTTGGCACAGTTGCCCAGGGAAGCTGTGGCTGCCCCATCATTCAAGGCACGGATAGATGGGGCTGCAGTAACCTGATCTCATTGCAGACGTCCCTGCTCATTGAAAGGGGGTTGGACTCTGTGACCTTTAAAGCTCCTCTCCATCTCAAATTATTCTATGATTCAATGGGTCTCTGTCTAAACCCAGACCAGATCCCCTCAGCTCACTTTATTACCATCAGAGAGAAACACACACTTACAGAGGTCCAAAAATCTCATTCAAATTCCTCTTTTAGATAAGTCATGCTCTGGCCTCCTGATGATGTTAACTGGCTCTCTATGAACCACAGAAGGAACATAGAGCAATTAAAAAGAAGACACTTCTCTGCCCAAGGCCAGTGCCAGCAGCTGGGTGCCGTGGATGCTCGTGCAGGATTTCACTGCCAAACTGGACACATAACTTGTGTCCCGAGTGGTAGAAATGACTGATTTTTGACAGAGGCAGCTTTTGCAGTTAAACCACTCAAGCTTGATCATAAGAAGCCTTCTTGCTGCTGATTCAGGCAGCTCCAGCCTTTCCCTGCCTGTCAGGGCTGAACGTGGTGCTCCAGCAGCAGGGTTCAGCTGATGGATGGTAACCCTGTGCTCTTTCTCTCAACCCACCCCACCTGCAAGGCAAAACCTGTGTCTGACCAGGCCAACACTCCATGGCTTGGTGTGCCTTGTATTCAGGACTGCATTATCTCAGTGGGGCTTTTTTCTTTTTTTACTATTTTTTTGATTATTATTATTTATTTTGTTACTTTTTTTTTTTTTTCTGGTTTTCTCCCAGGTAACACTGCCACGTTTTCTCCAAATAATGAATACCTCAATGTGACCTCACCTCCCCTACCTCCTCCTCACCCAGAAATTATTTCTCTCTGCGAGAGCAGGGACTGGGAAGTGGAGTCATTGCGGTGCAGCAGACACTCCCAAATTGCTGTGGTGAAAGTGGGGAAAAGTGACCCTGCAGAAGGCCAGCCTTGCTCCGACTCTGTATTTCAGTGTTTCCATACCAAATGCCCTCTTTCCCAGGGAATACAGTTCTTTACTATTTAAAGTAAGTGCCTGTGACAGTCCAAAGCAGTGAGTGCCTCACCCAGACAGAAATGGGTGCCTGCAACGCACTGAGCCCGTCTGCAACATCGAGAAAACAGCACAGCTCCTTCTCCTTGGAGAACCATGTTAAAGGGGGTGAGGTGCTTGGGGACAATGACAAATCACCTAAGATCACAGACCCGATCAGATTTTGGCTCTTTGGGGCTAAGAGGGAAAGAAATATGCCATGTAGAGGACATGTCACGTGCCATGACGACATTTACCCACACGGACACAGAAGTCCTGGTTCAGTTGCCCAGACAGCATCTCCTGCTATTGGAGGTGTTTGAGGATGTGGTTTAGCAGTGGACCTGGCACTGATAGGTTTTTTTGAACCTCAATTATTCTACAGTTTGATGATCCTATGCCCCAGGGAAGCCCACCTGGGTTATTCCAACTGGTTTTACCTGTCCTATCTCCCAGCTCCATGGAGAGGTCTCCAGTACCCTGGGGTATTTGAGATCCAATGAGTCCCTTGGTCCAGGATGGAATTCACCTCAGGAAAAGTCACCTACAATGCAGAGATCATCTCAGATCTCTCCACAGACACTGCTCTTCTCCAGTAAGACACCAGAAATCTCAGTATCCTGGGAGAAGCAGGACACACCTCTAAACCTCTGTGTACTTTCTCTTCTATGACCTCAGTTCCAGTGGAAGTCGCCCTTGGATTAATCTGTCCAAAACATGATCTCTTGGGATGTGTTATTTCTTCATTTTTTATATATATTTTCAAACAGCCTTGAGCACTGTCTATTTATAGACAGAAAAGTGCCTTAAGCACAAGGTACAGTCTCTAGTGGTGTTATTCACAATAAATAACCTTCATTAATCAGAGATGAAATACAAGGTCACCTCTTTGTTCTGACTTCTTCTTTAATTTAGCTTCACTCCACACTCTGTTGCTTCTTTGTCACACAAAAAAACAAGTAAAAAATTTAAAAAACAAGAGGTGCTTGAGTTGCTATGGTGCTCACTTGCTCACTTGTGTTGTGCTTTGTCTCTTCCAGTCCAGAAGGAATCGTGTAGAGAGGAATTCCTGCAGTGGTACCTCCATCTCCATGGCCTCACCAGAAAAATTTAAAATCCTGGAATTCCAGAACAGTTTGGGTTGGAAGAGACCTTAAAGAACATCCAGTTCCATCCCTCTGCCATGGGCAGGGACACCTTCCACTGTCCCAGGTTGCTCCAGGCCCTGTCCAACCTGGCATTTTCTTATCCCTGCAGGGGAGACCTGAGTACTCTGTCTTTCTTTGGTGCCTCAGGTAGATGGATATGTAGACATGTAGATAAGGGAGGAGCAGCTCCAAGAGAGCACTGAATTGCTTTGTTTTACTGGAGCATGGGGTGGAAGTACAAAGAGAGGACAGAGTGAGCATTTCTTGTGCTGGAACTCACTCTGGTCCTCTAGGCTCTTTAAATTAGAGCTGATTCCACAACCTAATTCCCCCGTGGGTCACAGCAGAGGTGGTTAGAAATAATCCTGTGGGTGTTCAGGGAAGGTTTTGGTGAATGCTGATATAAATCAGAGCAGCAGGACTCACTGGGGTTATAATGGAGTAGAACTGTTGAAGTGAAGAGTAATTGTGAGAGTGACATTTGCCTCTGGTGGGGACTTCCAGCTCCTGTTACTTCCAGCTGGAACTTCTGGACCTTCCAGCTTCCAGTCTGTAAAGGCCTATTTCACACTGGGAATGGTCCCAGGCACTGTCCAAGGGTCTCATTCCCTTAGCAGCACTCAGGCATCTCCTGTCCTTTAGGATCGCCTGAGGTATTCCTTGGCTGCTTCTGCTGAACGTGAATGAAAAAGAAACTACAGATAATGAAGATTCTGAGTATTTTCATTTCTATTTTATCTATTTAATTTCATGTCATCTATCCCTCCAGAATAAGGGATTTCTTCTCTCTTTTTCAGTTAGTGGTTGCTTTACCCCTATTGTTTCCATTGAAGACAGAATTTATCTTTCTTTTCTCTATGTACTTTTCCCCATGCAGAATTTCTGCATAAAATAAATATTGCAATGTTCAAGTTGGCAAAATGAATTTTGTAGTGGCAGTCTGATTCAGGAGCTGATTTTCCCTAAAAGGATGATAATGATATCATTAGCAGTTTTCTCCTCCCACCTACACCACTCTGGATCCAAAAGGAGCTCCATGGAAAACAATAGATGTGATTCATCATCACATTAGACCAAAATAAAAGTGAAGTGAGACCTCAGTGAAAAAATCCAGATGGATTTAAGCAGGATCAGAATGTGGGTAATTTCTGTGCTGAGGGATAAAAGAGGAATTCATCTCACCTGTGCTGTGAGAGGACAGCTGAGTTGTGGCCTCACAGTGCCTGTTCCTCCCCCTCTTACTGAGTGAGAAGCTCAAAGACTCATTTCTACATCATGGACATCCCACATGAGCTGGGATGAATCCTTGTATCCAGCACCAGAGGATGTGTCCTCATTGTACCTTTAGCAGCTGTTGGAGTTTGTCAGCTACAGGGCAAGGCCAAGTCCAAAAATAACACAAAATGGGGTTAAAGTGACTGATTTTAGTTTATCCATAGAGGACAAAAAGAAAGAGGAAATCAAGGCACTTGTGGGGTGGCACTAAGACTTTTTGAATGAAGACAGCAAGATCTGCACTTCAAATTTATTTAGGGTTTTATTTCAACGTTAACCAGATGCTCCTGGCCAAGGTTTAAATTAAGACAGGGCTAAATTACAAAGTAACCATGGATTAAAAAGGAGACCTTGAATTTTCTGATCAAACTCTAGAAAGTAGCAAGCACTTGAAAGAAGAGCTGACTGATGGAACTCTTTAATTTTGTAAACTCTCAAGGGATAAAAGCTATTAATACCAGAAGTTAATTTGTTATAACATTCCTGACATTGGCCATTTCTTTTTTTTTTTTTTTCATCTTGAAAATCATTCTTGGTTCCAAATTCTGGATTAATATTCATTAAAAGGGATAAAAGAAGATAAAAGTGATAAAAGTTTAGAAGATTAACATTAAAATGAAATTTCCTTTTCCAACAAGCTCATGGACATTTTGCAAAATGTTTTCTTCCATTTTTTCCCTCCCCTTGAGACAGTCCTGGTGAAATTCATTTGTGCTATGAAGCAACGTCAGATTTTCAGTGAACTCTTGACAGAGCTGCTGTAGCCACGGGGAGGGAGAGGATTTTAGGTTTTGCTTTCTCCCTTCTGAAGTGGCTGAGAGTGAAATCCACTCTTTGTGGCAGCAGGAATGATTCTGCCATCAGCCTGGAATGATTGGGGTTTGGTCTGGGTCAGCCACAAAGCAGTGCCTCAGAGTGGAAAGGACTGAGTAAAAGCTGGTTGAGAAGATTCACAGTTTTTATCTCAAAGTGTCCATGTTTCTGATCTCTCCCATGGGTCTAGAACAAGGACTGGAGGAAAATGTCTGAGATCTCATCCAGGGGTTCACTTTTGGCAAAGGAGAACTTTCCATAATACAGGTACAGCTTTCTGGAAAAGCAAACATTGTTGGGAGCTTGTTAAAACCCTGGCATGAACTTCCTGCAAGAACTTAGGTCTCCACAATTCTCACCCAGGCTGCTCCCAGCCTCAGGGATACGGAAGAGCTTTTAGGCTGCTTAAAAATCAACCCTGCTACCTGCATACCCCCTCTGCCAGGAACAGCACACAGAAAACAAGTGTGGAAAATGTTATTTCAATTAATGCCTCTTCCATAACTGCCACAGAATCATGGACTGGTTTGGGTTGGGAGGGACCTCATCCAGTGCCACCCCCTGCCATGGGCAGGAACACCTTCCACTATCCCAGGGTGCTCCAAGCCCTGTCCAACCTGGCCTTGGACTTCTCTGGGTAGATTACTAGAGTCTGAAACTGTTGATGGATCAACTGTATGGAGATATTTAATCATATATTCCTGATCAGTAGAGAAAGGAAAAAAAAATCTGGAAAAAGCTGTAATATTGGGATGTGAGGATCCTAAATCTTTTCCATTTCAGACTTGGGCACCTGCTGAAAGCTCCTGACTTTCAGAGCTTTGACTCCCGTTTTTGTGAAATTAGACAAGTGTGAAATGGCCACGAGTCAGTTAAACTCACTGATTTCTCCAAAATGCTACAAATAAAATGTGCACCTGTGAAAAAGGCAGAAGAGAGGTTTTCGACTTTCTCGTGTCTGACTCTAAAATGCCACTGCCTGTGCATTTACTAATTCATGTCAAACCTTGAATAATTCCCTTTTAATTTTATGCTGAGCGCTAATGTGAGCAGCTAATTTTTCTTTACTTACAGTGAATTTGTGCTGGAAAAACATGAGTCCATAATGACTCTTGATCCAAGCTGTGTATGAATTAACTAATAAACCACAACGCAAGACTGGAGATAAATCATGTTTGGCATCATGTGAAACCCTGCTTTGTTTACCTTCTTGTTCATGATGGAGGCAATTAAATTCACTGAAAACTGCAAGATTTCTTCTGCAACATATGGGAAAATGGTAAAACTTCTCTGGTGAGCCAGGGGATCTCATATGTAAAAGGCATTATTAAAGGGTATTAAGAAAAGGTATTAAAACCACTTCCAAATTCTCTGCCATGGGGAGGGACAACTTCCACTATTCCAGGTTGCTCCATGCCCCGTCCAACCTGGCCTTGAACATTTCCAGGGATCCAGGGGCAGCCACAGCTGCTCTGGGCACCCTGTGCCAGGGCCTCCCCACCCTCACAGGGAAGGATTTCTTTCCAATATCCAATCTAACCCTGCCAGTTTGAAGCCATTCCCTCTCCTTCTGTCACTACCTGCCCTTGTCAAAAGCCCCTCTCTGAGATTCTTGTAGCCCCTTTAGGAGCTGAAAGGCTGCCGTGAGGTCTCTCCAGAGACTTCTCCAGGCTGAACAATTCTCCCACCCTTTCCTCACAGGAGAGGTTTTCCACACGTGCAAGCTCTGCAGGTTACCCTGGCTGGGCAGACAGGAGCCACCCCCCACCCCCCATTGCTCACTGGGCACTGGGACTGCTGGGGATGGCAGCACTGGCTGCTCCCATCTCTGTCTCCACAGCAGGGACTTCCTTCCAGCCTGCCTACCAGCCATGTGCCTGCTCCAGGGGCTATGGCACAGCCCAGTCCCAAAGCTGAGTCAGGAAAGCCTCAGAGCTGCTTTTGATGGACTTTTCTTCCTTCAGCTCTCCCACCAAGACCAGCAGCTCTGCTGTGAAACACTGCGCTGCGACTTGGGAATGTTTTCCTTGGCACTTTGTGTGCATTACAATTATTTTATAGTTTTTGCTGTCTCTATGTATTTTTTTTACCCCTCTCAGCTTAATCCTCCTAGAAAACAGGGGATGTAGAGAACAAGCATGGGGATATCTCATCCTGGTTGTCCTCAGTGAGGTGAATCCTGATGGAGAGGTGGGAGCTTCACCTGCCCTTGGAGAGGGGCAGGAATAGAGGTGTTGGTACCCTCTGCAGCAGATTTGAGATTTCTCCTTAGATTGGGACAGAGGTGGGTCAGGAATCCTGTGGAGTTCTCATAAAGCAAAGAGATATTTGGGAAACCCCTACCTTTTGAAAGCTGTTTTGAATCCCACACACCAAATGCTCCCTGTGTGGCAACAGCTACACTTTTGGCATGATCTCTGCAGGGTTTGAGGTGAGTCTTCCACGTGATACTGGATGCAGATGTTAATCTGGTCCAGGCAAACAAAACATCCTCATTTCAGCAGTGACACAGATGGGATATACGTGCCTACTCCAGTGGCACACACACTGTTGTGCCAATAAAACTGTCTGTGAGCAGTAAAATAACCGAGCTGAGACAGTTTGATCGTTCAGGCTGCTGATTCATTTATGAACGACTGATGAATAACGCCACCCAAAAAGATGCTGATGTGTAAGTGACAGGGAAAAAGCATGTCATCCTCACTTGCTGAACTAGGGACCAGGAGGTCTGATGGGTTTGGTTTTTAATTGACTCTGACTGCCCAGCATTTCAGCTTTGTGCTGCAGATGGGACTGCTGCAGTCGTTTCGCAAGGGGCCCGCCCCACGTGGACCACAAACATCTCGTGGCTGGCAGCTCCTGTCACTCCAGAACGTGTGGGAAGGGCTGATTCATGGAAGGGGGCACACCATGGGCTGTGGGGCTGCACAGGCTCGAGGCTGTCCTCCTAATCCCTGGGAGCACAGCGAGTTGGAGAGGCTGCAGATTGGAGCTGTTTGGTTTTACATCCCTGCCTTTATGAGTTCAGCAGGAGACGGAACTGCATGGTTCCTAAAGATTTATGATGTTGGCAGCTTTGAGAAGATGTTTTTCTGCAAGTTTTTCTCTTTTTTTTTTTTTTTTTGCTTTGCAAGCAACTTCCCAATGCTTGCCAGTGCTGAGCAAAGCAAATACGTGCAGATATTGAAAGTCTGTGCACACCAAGAAGGGGAAAACCACGAGGATGAGAGAGGCAGCTGCTGTTAACAAGGTGAAGGTGAGCCTGGAGCACAGCACAAATGTGGAGGAATATTGCTGGGCGCAGATTTTTCTCAGTGAGTGTGTAAAACATGCAAAATGAGAAGTTTTATTAAAAGGAAAGCTCAAACAAAACCTTCAAGCAAACTTAGTGGATGCTTATGTTGAGCTACTTTGTGCAGACAATGCACCTTCATGCACAGGACCAGTGAAAACATCACTCTCCCACTCCAAACCCAGGATTGAGTATTTTCCTTCTAGTGGAAGGCGTCCCTGCCCATGGCAGGGGTTGGAATGAGATGATCTTTAAGGTCCCTTCCAACCCACACCATTCCGTGATTCCATGGATCTGTGGTATTTGCAGAAGACCTGTCAGAAATATGTCGAAGGAGTTCACATACACTGAAAAGCACACAAGCACGTGTGAGGGTATTTGTAAAGACAACTGAGTGTGACATACTTTCAGCAGAAATCCAGGGGTACACCAGGCTCCAGATGAGGATTGAGCTGTGCAAACCTGTCAGTTTGTTATGGGGTTTTATGCATTTTGGTGTTGCACATTGCAAAGAGAGCCCACATTGCGTGAGCTGCTCTGTGGACAGGCACTGGGGGAACTGTGCACCCCAAAGGGGTAATTCTATGATTTATGGTTTTTGTTTTTTTTTCTCCAAAAGCTTATACAATCCTTTTGTTAAAGAGAAAGATTCTTTAATCCTTCGACTTGATGACCTTTCTGAACTACCTGAGCACAGGCACCTGCTCAGGGCTCTGACCAACCTGGCCTGGTTGAAGATGTCCCTGCTCAGTGCAGGGGGTTGGACCAGTTCACCTTTAAAGGACCCTTCCAACCCAAATTATCCTGTCATTTACAGAACTGAGGCCAATCCCCGCCTGGCTGCTGGACAAGGAGGCTTGCAGGGAGACATGAAACCATGGCAACCTCAGATCTGCCCACAAGCAGCTGGGCTGCCCCTGTGGCCTGCAGTGCTTTGTTGCACACAGAGTCAGCTTTTCTGTGCTGCTAGGAAGCAGCAATCCCTGCTCCTGACCTCGAGGGGATCCCTGCTATGCCAGCATCCCTGGGCTGCCACGGCTGCTGATCCATTGGCCTCTGGCTGAACTGCTGGGCTGGGAGTCAGCAACCAGCAGAGGTTAAAATGAGTCAACCACCAAAACCCAGGCAAGCCAGCTGAGGGACATGCAGGATTTCTTCAGTGGAAGTGCACTGGCCAGCATTGGATGAGCCAGGTTAACCACAATTCCCTGCTCAGCCTGCACGGGGCAGCTCATTAGCTCCGTGCCACTAACGAGCACAACCCTGCAGACCCTGAGGACACCCTGCAGGGTGCTGCTGCTGCTCCGGGGGCCCTCGCCAGCAGCGCTGCAATTTGGCATTTTCCCACCTCAGCAGGCTGAATCACTCGTTTGACAGGTGCCAATCAGCAGAGTGCAATTAACTGGCTGAGCCTCTGACAGGAGCCCTTGCAGCCCTCGGGTGCAGAGGGGAGGTGTGTCAGGAGGGTCATTTCACAGCCTCTGGACAGTGCTGAGCACACACAGCCCTCCTGGAGGCTGTGTCAGCATCTGGGAAACTCATCAAAGTTTGAGGAGTTCTCCTTTAAAGCTTTGTCCCCTCGGAGCACAAGGTCACTAGAGCACTGCTCTGTGGTAATTACACCAACCTGAAGGATTTGCTTTCTCCTACGCTAATTAGCAAGTGGAGAAACTTAAGAAACCAATGTAGAACCCAACAGGATCATCCAGGTGATCCACGTTTTTGTTTTAACTACATATTTTGCCATCAGTAAATTTATAGATGTTATCTCTTTTTCTGATTTTCTCCTGAGATGCTTCTTCCAGCTCTGTAGAAGACATACATGAGAAAAGGAATAAAGTGAATTATCTATGAAAATTTTAAGGATTTATGTGAAACCTTCACACTCATGAACCTACAATATCCTTTCCACGTAGGGGTACTCAGTACTCAGAGGACTGTAATCCCAAAATTGCTTTTTTTTCCCCCCATGGACTAAGAGAAGAGCCTTGTGGTGGCTGTCTGCAGGAGCAGATACCAATGAAACAGTGAGTCTGACCAGAGACCAGGGTGGTCAGAGCATGGCTCTGTCCCTTCACAACTCCTCTCTGCCCAGCCTCCTGCTCCACACAGAGTGACTCCACCTCAGCATTCCAAACACATTTTCCACCCCAGGCCCATTTGCTTGAGCACACGACCTTCTCTGACTGCAGAGCACATCCCCAGGGGTGTGATGCTCTGCTGGAAGCTGGAGCTGTGTGTTCCACACCCCGTGTTCAGGCCCCAAGCCCCTGGCCTGTACACACACCGTGATGGCACCCAAGCCCAATCCTGAACTACTGCATCCCAGGAACTGCAGCACAGCTGTCTCCACTGCAAGCTGGAACTGAGGATCTCTTGCAAAGAAGGAGGGGGAAAAATTTAAATAGTGTCAGAGGGAAGCAATTAGCTTCCTCTTACACTTGCTGCCCCACGCCAGTTGGCACACATGTGATCTGATCTGCAGTGCTCACCAGATTTTCCTGGAAGAGCTTAGGAGAGTCCTGTTTCAAGCACTTGAGTGCTCATAGTTGTTCATTTCCATAATGACTCACTGAACACAAGCAGCTTTGTTTTCCTCCTACACAATAAGCTATAAATCCAGAGTAATTTGATCCATTTTCTTCAAACACACAAGAGGCCATGGACACACGTGTGCATAAACACACACACAGACACACACGTGCACAGATGCTGTCAGTCCAACAGATCCACCACCATTTTCCTGGCACAGCCGAGCTCAGGATGTTCCTGCTGATCCAAAACCTCTGTGTGAATCATCCCAGACTTGTGCCATACATGATTATTTTGTTGAAAGGGATACATGGCTTCAAAAGGCACCACAAAGTAAAGAGAAGAGTTTTCCCTAAAGAGATGTGACTATATTCATCTTTGCCTTCCTGTCAGGAGACAGCAAAGGAAGAAGCTTCTTTTGAAGAAAGGAGACATCAGCATGTTTCCAAAACCCCTGAGGTGCACATGAAAAAAAGGCAGCAGCCAAACCTCCATCATGTTCATTCTTCCCTTGTCTCAGAGGCATGACTGACAATGTCAGTACTAGGATGATGGGATAATCCAGGTTGTAAGGCACCTCAGGAGGTCTCCAGCCCAAACCCCCTACTCACAGCAGGCTCAGAATGTTGCTCAGGACTTTATCCATTTGGGTCTTGAAAAATCACTAAAGATTTTCCCACCCTCACTGGGAGACCTCTCCCACTACTTAACTGACTTTATGAGGAAAAACGTCCTCCTTGTATCTTTCTGGCCCCTTTTTGTTACAGTTTGCCTGTTGTCCTCCTGCCTCAAACCACTGTGAAGGGCTTGGGTCTGTCAGCAACCTTGAGGTACTAGCAGGCTGTTAGCTCCATCCAAAATCCTTTCTTTGTTCTGAAATAGGTCCTCTTGCATCTCTGCACATGGAGAGTGCTCCAGACCTGAGCGTCTTGGTGTCCCTGGGGCTGATCTTGCCTTAGTTTATTAGCACCTTCTGTACTGGGGTCACCAAGCTGGGCACAGCATCTGGCTGTGGTCTAAAGCAGTTCAAAGTAGAAGGGAATAATCATTTCCCTCAAAACATCCCAGACCTTTGCTGCCAGGTCCCCTGCCTGGTTTGGGTTGATTTCAGCATCCAGGAGCTCCCTGAGTGCTTTTCCACAGTTGCTCCTCAGCCAGGTCCTCACCTTCAGGACATACGTGGCACACGTGGCCAAGGAACTCCCTCGCCTTTGCTGCCCAAGACATCTGGGGAATGTCTCAGTAGTTCTGCTCACAGGTATCCTGGATAATCACCAAACCACTAATTCACTGTTAAAAGGCAAGGTGAACATCACTCAGTGCAAATTCAGAAATGTTTGGTTTTTTGACATGAGGGTGTGTGGCTCACCTCCACCATTTTTATCAAGGGCTACCCAAGGAAAATGCAAGTTCTTGCTTATCTGTTTTGCTCCCAGGTGTTTTTCTCCTGGGCTGATTTCCAAAGAGCTAAACTCGAATCCATTTCTGAGCAGCCCCATGCCTTGGTATGGCATCAGCAGCTACTTTGGCTGGTGTTCCCAGGAAAGGTGAGAATTTTGTCATCCCAGCTTGGATGTGCCAAATGCTGTTGGTGACAGATGCTAACTCTCCACCTGTGTGACCAGACAGCGCAGCAGAGACAGGAGCAGCACCACTGCTGTCAGGAAAGTGAACTGTGAACTTCTTCCAAATCCTGTGGGTGAGAGCTTGCAGAGTCAAAAAGGTTATTTTTATTGCCTTCAAGCTGCACAATTTCCTTGGGTAGGTGCAGTGGGAGATCACCCACCTGACTTACTAAGACGCAGACCAATTCTGTCTTCACCTATTTATTCATCTCAAACGTTCAGTGAATATTAGTGTAAGTGAAACTAGGGGCATTGCAGCAACAGCCCAGAACCCTGGCACAACGTGGGTGCCCTGGCACTGGTACATTCCAGTGGGTCGCTGTGGTAAACTCTAAGCTCTAAAGGACCCCAGAGTTAACCATTAATTCACTGCTTCAGCTGCCGAATTTCTTCTCTGCTCACACCTGCTCCATGTCTGGATGTCTGCTACACTCCTGGCAGCACCAATAACCTGCAATTTCTGACAGAATCTGCTGCATTGCAAATCCCATTTTCATCCCAGCATGAGCCAGAGCAAACACAGAGATACTCATTGTACATATTTCTAACCTGCAGATGTATCCCTCCCTTCAAACACAAGATGCCAGGGGCTGTGCATTGTTACTGTGATAAATAAAAGCACTGACCTGGTCCTCTCTCCTCAGGCACTCAGATCTCCTTCCCCCCTCTGTTATCTCTTTGAGGCACATAAATCCAAGTGAGTTAGGAGAGGGAAAGTTACAAAATGTTGTTTTTTATTTAAATTTGCTGTTCATTGCCAGCAAGCTCAAAGTTGAATATGAATGAGTTGTTAGGACAGATACCACCACCCCTTCCCCCCCCACCCCCCCTCCCCCCCCTAGGCAGGGGATTTATAACAGTGTTTTCCAAGAGATTTTCCAGCCCCTGAAGACTAGAGCAACATAAGTCTGGAGGTTTAAATCGAGCTTGTGCTGAAAAGTCTTACAAAACATCTGAAGAAAATTCAGAATAAGCTTGATAAAAGTGGAAAGAGCAAATTACTCCAGCTCTGTTGAGATGCAGGTGATGGAGAATATGCAACACAACATTTTTATTACTGCTGTGGCAAAGCCCAGGGGAGACAGTGCAGAGTGACAGGGATCCAGTGTAAGACCATAAGCTGAGAAGGGAGGCAATTCTTCTTGCATTTAAATGCCCCCTCGTTAGGATTTTATCACGAGGCTGCTCTTCTTCTTGGCTCATTATCAAACAGGATTTCCTTCCCCGATCACAGCTGCTAAACCACTCTCAAGACAGGTGTCCTCTTCCTTTCCAGAGTAAAGAAAACAGTGCCTGGTTTTACTGAAACCAACCCAGAGTAGTGTTTATTATTGAAAATATACAGTATTTTTGAACATCACATAAAAAGCCTGGTAGATACAACTGCTCTAGTTCAAAATGCTCAACAGATACCTTTGTGCAGCACGAAGCATTATCCTCGGAACGCAAACATCCTCTTCTCATCATCATTATCTTTACAGTGCTTCCCTTTTGTGTTTTTTAAACCCAGAAAAGTTGTCCTTCCCCACCCCGATCCTCTGAGCTGAAGGAAAATCACTTTCCAAAGGCTTATCCACTCTGTGCTGGAAGCATCAGGCTAAGAGGAATGAGAGTATTTTGTAGAGCAACTTAGAGCTACTCCTATCCTTTGAAAATCTGTGTTAAGAGCAGGGCATGGTGCTTGCCAGGCAAAGTGCCCTGTCTGGAAGCAGTCCAGCAATGTCCCGACAATTCCCAGTCTGTCCAAGACAGAAATGGGGAAGGCAGAAAAATTCAGGCTTTCCACACCACCTTTCAGACGCTCTTTTTCTTGCTGCCACAAGTTCTCAAATGATGGTTTTGCAGAGAAAAAACTTTTTATGAAGAAAACAAGAAAGGGATGGGCTATTATACATCAAACTGTTGAAATCATTTGGAATCAATGTACAGGGAGAGATAGGCAGTGTGTTAAAAATGGTCTTCGTTCACTGCAATACAAAAGGGGGAATAATAACAAAAAAAGAAAAAAAAAAAGAAAGGAAGGAGAAAAAATTGATTATTCCTGCCAGTGTGCTGTTTTAGACTTTGCATTATGAACTTCCACAGGATGAAGTCAGGGTTGAACCTGTTCCTTCTTTGAATCTGTTTTGCCACCACCAACTCCAAGAGGCTTTTTCCTGGTCTCCTCAAAGCAGCATCACGGATGTGGGAGATGAGAGCCCGCCGAAACACGATGGGCCCCTCAGTGAGGACGAAGGAGGAGAGTCTGCAGAGAGGGGCTTTGGGGTGAAGTCAGGAGAAGTCTGAAGGCCACGGGGTGGTGGTGGTGGGCGGTGTCCGTGGAGGGGGGGTCACACGGCCGCGGTCTGTTTGATGCTGTGGAAGCTGATCCGCGTGGGGGACGTGGGGATGGACATGGCTCGTGCCACACGCACCCGCAGCGAGTGGTGGTCCTGCCAGCGGTGCCACCTCTTCCTGGCGGCGGAACGGACCTGGGGAAAACACGGGGGAGAATGCTGGAAATCAGGAGGTTGGACTCCCTCTGGGTCTCTCAGAGGGAGAAGGGAATGTAAAGTTTAAGTTAAAGCCTTTAGAGAAATTAAGATATATTGAACTATATAGATAAGCGTAAGTTTTAGTGTTAAGTAAATAAGAATGTATTTCATGCTTCCCTAAGCACCTTAGTAGAAAACAGAGTACCCCAAGTACTAGTTAAAAGTTCAGTACTTTCCCTAGTCATAACTAAAACACCGTAGAATATTGTTTTGCGTTTTTAGATAAAGCCATGAACATAAACAGATAGAACACGTACGCAGATAGATAAAGTGCACAAATATATGAAAAGATGTGTGACTGACACTGCCTTTTGCATTTTAAAATATAATTTTAATAGGTGCAGAGAGATTGTTTTAGAATCATGTTTTTAGCTAATTGGATGATTTAAGGGTAAAACCCTCATTTGAGGCCTGCTGGCTGCTGTTCACTGCTCACTGCTGCTTGCCTTTGCTCTCACGCACGGAAGAAAAGAGGAGCACACAGATGAAGAAGAAGAAGAAAGAAGAAAAAAGAAAGAAGAATGAAGAAAGAAGAAGAAGGAGGAGAAGAAGAAGATGACAAAGAAGAAGAACAAGAAGGAGAAAAAAAAGAAGAAGAAGAACAGGGAGAAGGAAAAGGAGAAGGAGAAGGGGAAGGAGAAGGAGAAGGAGAAGGAGAAGGAGAAGGAGAAGGAGAAGAAGAAGAAGAAGAAGAAGAAGAAGAAGAAGAAGAAGAGGAAGAAGAAGAAAAGTGTGGGAGCTGCTGCTTCTCCTGCTCGGACTCTATGAAAAAGCTGCAAGAGATGCTGCTGCTGCTTGGCTCTTTACACTGGGAAAAGCTGCAGGAGCTGCTGCTCCTGTCTGAGGCAAGCCAAAAACCTTAACATGGACTCTAGTAGTTTGAACTCTTGCCTTCAGACTGATGTATTCATGCAATAAATAACTTTGCAGCAACCAACTACGGCTCATGTCTCGCTGAGATCGCCAATCCATAAACTAACAACTCGACAGGAGAACATGAAGGGAGAATTTCTGGTGTCCTCTGTGAAGGGGCGCTGGACAGCGCTGAGAGGAGTCACAAGGAAACTCACAGGGACTGATTCAGATGCCTGAACAGCAGCTTCTAATTCAGGGATATTCTCTTGAGTACTTGACATTAGTGTTTGACTAAAAATACGGCTTTTATGCACCTCATGTCTCGTATCTGGTATCTTAAATCCCCAGAGCATTTCAAACAGGTCTAAACATTCACAACTGACTCAAGCCCCCAGGGTGGGTGGACCTGATGGATGGTGCATCCAAGGTCTGTCCAAGACCTGATGGAATTCTTGGACAGCCCACCCCAGGGGCCCCTGCTGCCCTCGGATGTGAAGAAGCGCAGGGGATCTAACCAAGCCCTGGCTCTGCAACACCTGACCCAGCCCCTGTGAGCACCTCGTGCAGGCAGTGGAAGTTGCTCCCCATCAGCAGAAGGTCATCCTCAAGCAGGTGCTGACCAATAGGTCAGATTAACCTTGAATTTTAGTGTATTTTTTTTTTTTTTTTTGCATGAAGCACAGAGAGAGCCCAGGAACTCTGGCTCAAATATATACATATATAAGCAAGAGAAAAACAGAAGAAAAGAAGCCTAAACCTCAAACACAGTGGGAGGGAAGGCTTGAAATACTCTTAAAATAGACCAAATCCCTGCCAAATCCCTGGCAGAGAAGACTCAAAGTCAGAACCTGGCATGAAGCATTTGGACTAATTTCTGGAGATTTTTGTTGATATCTGCTTACTGTAGAGAGGCAAGCAATTCAGATCCCTAACCCAAGGAGATAAATAAGCCTACAAAATTAGGTGAGAGGAATCTGGGCCCAGCTTCCTGGAGAGTCCAAAGCCTGATGTATTTATGACACTTGGAAAGGATGCTGACGTTCTACTGCCAACCTGAAATCTGGTGAACTTTGAAAGAAGCATTGTTACATAAAACTTCTATACCAAGCCAGGGTCACCTTTACCAAAACTGTATTTTTTTACAAAGAGGGGTTATAAATAATGTAATATAGACACTGCACCTCAACTACTGACCTATAGATCTCTTCCTGACCAAGAGGGAACCAGTCAGTGTGGTCAAAGGGGATGATTAATCTCCTTCTAAAGCAGGTGTCCAAAATAGGCCAGATATTTGTGGTCAGATGAAAAAAACCTATTTCCTTTAATTGGCTATAAAATGAGTCTAGACAACCAGCTCTATTTAAGATGTCTGGATTATAAATTTAGATTGGTTCAGACAGTATTGGTATCTAACCCTGGATATTTTTTAGTCTTTAATGTACTTATTTTCACTGCATCCCCCAAAATGAAAGGATTGTTTCAAGTCCCATTTTACCACAAACAAGGGGAACTTTGGGTATTATCAGCAGTGATGCTGTTGTGGAGGAGACCTCAAAGGGATCAGCAGCCATGGCAACTGCACAAGGGCTGGGAGGAGCTTTCAGAGCCTGTGAAGCCCATGCTGGCAGAGGTTCTCAGCTATCAGCACCTGGGTGAGGTCAATCAAAGCCACCCTGGGCACGTCTGTCACCACCACTGGCACTGCAGGGAAGGTGGAGTTGAAAAAAAATTGCCCAAAGATGAAGAGTCACTGCTTTTTTCCTCGTTTCTTTGAAAGGCTGGGGATTGTCTGCAGGGGCTCTGTGAGGTCTACTCAAAACAAAAGGAACACACAGAGTCTCCAACCCCACTTCAGAACAGCTCAAACGTCCTGTCTAAGGGCGCTCAGGTGAGTTGAAGAGCTCCGGGATTGGAGGTGTTTCCCACCCAAACCACACCCTGTCAGTTTTAGGTGCCCCAGATGAACAGGATGAAGGCCCGATGGTTAAAACTTTATAAAAGAATTCGCAAGGAGGACACAGAAAGGGGGAAACTGCTCTCCTCCTCCTGTCTGGTTTCAATTTTCCTCTTTCTAGGTGGGCTCTCAGAGCCCTGGGCTGTAGCACTGCCACTGAGGATTTGTGGTCTCTGGCAGCAAACAATCCCCTCTCATCACAGCTTTGTCCATGAAGTACACTCCACTGCAGGTTTATGAGTACCAGCCTGGAAAACTGTTTTGCAATTGCCTCTCTGGTGCCTTTTCAGGGGAATCCTGAACCTGGAAATGTGGCTTTTCTACCAGTGCCCTTCTAGAAGGCAGAGATTGGGCAAATCAGAGCAGAGGATTTCTTTCTTTGGCTGTTTTCTCAACTATCTGTGATCTGTGCTATTGCCATGGCTGACGTGGTGGTTTTAGGTCATAGCTTGGACTCAGTGATCTCAGAGGTCTTTTCCAACCTAATTGATGATGTGATTCTGTGATTTAAGACAAGCATTAGAAGATGCAGACTTCTAAGGTAAGGCGAGGAGAAAGCCACACTGGGTTTCTTCTAATTTTCAATCAATGATTTGTTTCAATATAAATAATAATGTTTTTTATACTTACCAGGGGTCAGACAGAACCTAATGAAACAAAGAATATGAGGGAATAGAAGTGGAGAAAGAGAAGAGAGAACACCCAATGAATGGGGAATGAAAGACAGCACTGCCAGGAAGAGCATGATGATTTGGAGATCAAAAAAACCTGGAGATGAAAAATCACGAATGATTTGGAGACGAGAATGAGAACAATGTGGTTAAACAACAGTGCAGAGGATTTCTGGAAGAGCCTCTCATTATGAAGCAGTAGCTACAACACCTCTCCAGTCTCATGATGGGGTTTGGTCAGGTTATAAAATGAGTTGAATGACACAGTTATATGAAATAGCAGAGCCAGGATGAACGGACCCAATCACAAACTGCAGCAGCCTGGGCTGCTGACCATCACCCCCTTCTCACCAAAGTGAGCTCTCTGGCTCACTGAACCCTCCTGGGAAAAAAAGAGAAACTCTGGAAAGCAGTGCTATGGTGGTGTACTTTTCTGGAAATTCACTATTTGCAAACCTACCATGGTTCCACCTGGAGGGGCAGAGGGATCCTTGCTCCTGATTCTGGATGGGAGGGAGGGAGGATATAATGCACACCCGAAGGCAAATCCATGTGCCAGAGTCCATGCAATGGGGGAGACACCTCCCCTGAAAGACTCACACCTGGATTTGGCCAGTTATCACAGAATCACTGAATGGTTGGGTTGGAAGAGACCTTAAAGTTCATCTCATTCCAGCCCCCTGCCATGGACAGGGACAGCTTCCACTGGACCAGGTTGCTCCAAGTCCCATCCAATTATTGGATCCATTATTTATACTTCTAATACAGACAGTGGAGAAGGAGAGACAATTCCCCTGAGGATGGCACTTAGACACGTGGAATGAAACTGCCCTTGCTCCTCTGGGTACAAACCCAGCTTAACTGAACGCTGGGCACCTCAGACAAGTGGTTTAAGTAACACATGAATTGTCAGACCATTGTCATGGGAAAGTGCCCCACGAAGACCTGAGATGCAGAGGGATGCTGCTTCTCGAATGCTCCTTTTTCCCCAGATGTCACTGAATGCTGAGATACTGCCAGAGAAATTTTCCTCCTTTCTTCTGCAGTCAAATTTTGTTGGTTTTTTTTTTCCTGAGCAACCAGTATGAAGAGATACTTACTCAGCCAGTGAAGCCAGATTAGATTTATCATTTGTGCTTCAAGCCAGCCAAGTCAAAAAGAGACACCTGGAGATAAAGACGTGAGTCTAAACAAGCAGTTGGCTTTTGTGATATGGTTTGAGACAGGATAAAGAAAAAGTAACAAAAATGCTGTCTTCTTGTACAGCTGGAGCCATTTCTAATGGACTGGGCACATGGAGATGGGCTCTACACTTTCAAGGATGAGGGCAAAGCATTTTTTAATGACAGAATAATTAATTGCAATTAGTATGTGACCAGAGTGCAAGTAGAAAAGGTTAAGGTCAAATTTATATCTTGTACTTTAACTCAGAAACAAACTGCTAGGTTATCTTCAGGTTAGAAAAGAAAAAGTTGGCTGTGGCTGCTGTAATAATATGTTAAAAGATACCAAAAAAGCTATTGCACAGTGGAATAGTAAAAGAAAAAGAGAATGCAAAATATCAACTAGCAAACACGGTTGTTAATCCCTGCAAGAGCAGCCTCCTCTATTTATTAAGCATTTCTGGAGTAAGGACCGTGCCCCAGAGTCAGCATTAGCACAGTTATGACCTGAACTTGCCAGCACTGGCCTGTAACAGCCCAAGGATGCTCCAGGCTGTCATCAGTGGTTAGAGCTCCACAAGGAGCCCTGGGAACACAAATTACCAGGCTCACCTCTGTGGAACTTTAGTTGCTTGAGAGGACCAAAATGATCCCTGCTCTGAGCACAGAGCTGGGTGCCTGTGTTGACCCTTGGTCTCTTTCCTCTTTCAGAATTACCCTTTTCAGCTCTTTCTGCTTTGTGTACAGTGAATAATCTCAGTTTCTGAGCATGTGGTCAAATCAGGTTTGCCAACATTATTTGTGCCTACAAAGCGTGGGCAGTGCTTTGGAACAGTCAAGAAAAAGGATTTGGATAATGGGATGAAAGGAAATCAGTGAGTGATGGTTCTCTTCTGACTGGATCACCTAACCAAGGGACTTGTCAAACTTTTAGATCATATTAAATAAAAAATATTGTTAAAAATCTCTCTTCCCCCTCCTTCACAGCAGAATAACAAAAAGAATGAAAAGACATGGAGAGAAGGATGAAAACATTCAGAGAAAGTTTTCTGTTGACAAAATAGACATCAACTCTGTACTGCTGTTACCTGTGCCAGACACTGGCTGCTGACTAATTTCTTGCAGCCATCAACTAGAAATGAGCTGAGAAAAAAGCCTTGAGGAACACTAAAAATCAGATTTTGGAAGAAATGTTGTGTGTCACTAGCAAAGAGGAAGAAGTTTAGATCCACTTACACAGAACAAAGGGGCCCATTCACCTGGGGTTTTTTGACATAATAATACTAAAATATAATAGTTATGTAGGTGTCTGATAAGAAGAGTAGGAATAAATGAGCTGCCACGGTAATGGAAGCTGGAATTAAGACTATTGGGATCCTCCATCCTCTGTCCCCAGGGGACATCCCACACCTGGAAGAGTTAACAAGTGAGGGCCAGACAGACAGCAGGTCCCCTCTGTCAGTGGAATAATCACAGAATACCAGAACGGATTGGGCTGGAAGGGCTCTTAAAAATCATCTCATTCCACTCTCCTGCCATGGGCAGGGACACCTTCCACTATCCCAGGTTGCTCCAAGCCCTGTCCAAGCTGGCCTTGGGCACCTCCAGGGATGACACATCCCCAGATTCTCTGGGCACCCTGTGCCGGGGCCTCACCACCCTCACAGGGAAGAATTCCTTCCTAATTCTATCCAATCTGTATATTCATGGTGTTCAGCAGTCTGTGACTAATTAAGTTCTTGCTTTGCTCAAATGCCACTTTTTATTCCCAGAAATCCTGATAAGAAGGCAAATTAATAAAAATGAGTAAGATTTACATAGATGGGCTTTAAAACAGACTGATTTTTTTTTTTTCTCTGCAAACAGGTTGCAGTGGTGAATTTAACAACTTCCACCTACATTTAAGCACCTTTTGTGCTGTGTTTCAGATCCTTGTGCTACAGTTGGAAGTGACCGGAGAATAACTTTGGACTTCAAACATCTTTGAACAGCGGTGCAATCTGTGGAAGTTTGATGAAGATTGAACCCATCTTTTTGTAAGCTATAGATGAACAAGAGGGACTTCCAAGCAATGTCCAGATCAGCAAAACGGATCTTTAAATTTCAAGGCACTTGGTCTCTGTATTTTCAAGGCACTGACTCTGCAGTGAAATTCACTTCCATGAGATTTTTGAAGTCTTGGCCTCTCCCTTCATCCAGCAGAGACCTAGTAAGGCCTAAGGTATCGGCAACACCTCATCAAAAAGAGACAACTACAAGAGGTCAGTTGAAATCTGCCCTCATTTGTGTGAATCACTGCCTATAAATGAAACTGAAGGTGATAAGCTCAGCTGGTTATGTGCACGTATTAGGTGTTGAAGATTTGGGGGGGGAACCCCCATCCATTATTTAACAGAACTTAAATAAATGTAAGGTGATGCCTTAAATGGTACATTAGAAGTTTTCCAAAGGTTCAGGGTGTCCCTCAGGGAGGAGGGATGGCAAATGCTGTATTTAATAGTAAATGCTGTGAAGCAGCTGTTGGTCAAACCTCTCCAGATCCTTGGAAGGATTAAGCACAGCATGACTTCAGGCAAAGAAACAGAGTGGCCTAAGCACAGAGACCCCTGAGCTGACAGACCTGTGGATCTCCAGGTGAGGAGTTCTAATGTTCCCAGAGAGACAGGAGTGCCTTTATCCATGTTTTGTAAATAAACTACAACACTGAGGAACTGCACCCGTGTCCTATCCTGCTGGTGTGGCTTTGGCAGGTTCCCACAGACCCAACCCCTCAGGCCAAGGGTGCTCATGTTACCACCACACAAAATACTGAACTGAGCACCCTCATAAAGATGCCATTATCAGTATTTAATCCTCCTGAGGTCAGGAAGGGATGTAGTCAAAACAACCTGCAAGGCTCAAAGGAAACAAAAACAAAGCTTGGGTAGAATGTTGGTTTTTGTTTCAACAGGTACCCTGCATCACATCACTATTTATGTAACACTGTTATGGGGTTTTTTTCTGCCTAAATAATTTTTTTTGTTAATTGAATAAAAATTGCTTAATTGGTCTGCAATCTCCCCCCCCCCTCTTTTTTTATTTTTTATTTATTTTTTTTTTTTGCCAGGGTCTTTGGCAGCAATTCTTTACAACCTGGGGGTATTTTCACAGCAAGGGATGCCAGCCTGCCAGCCTGGGATGTCAAAGTTTATTTCTAAGACCACAGAAGTGAAATTTTGTTATCATAAATAACAGTTCAAGAAGCTGCAACAATTCTGACTAGTCACAAAGATTTGCCACACATTTTTGTGTGGAAACAAATGCTGCTCCTTTCTTCTGGGCCACAAAGGACCAGAACCACCCACAGCAGAGCGAGGCCGTGGGTGCACCCAGCCCACCTCAAGGCCCCGTGGTTTTGCTGTGGGGTGCTCTGGAGTTACCCTCACATCAGCAGTGGTGTAAAGAGGAGGAAAATGGGACGGGGAAGGACCCTCAGAGCAGATGGAATTAAACTTTAGCCCTCTAGTCCACCTCCATATTCATATTTACTCTGAGATTTTAAGGAATGCTTAATACATGTCCTTTGGGCTCGGGATGAATAATGTGGAGCCTGCCTGGGCTGATGGGCAGGGGGATGAGTAACCATTTCAGGGTGACTCAGAGCTGGCAGTTCTAATGAACAGCCTCCCAAGATGATCAGATCATAGGAAGCCACTTTGAGCTTAATAGATTTTGAGAGACAGATGGTGCTTGGCTAAAGGGTCAACAGAAAAAAAATTAAACATATTTATCCTTGCCTCGCACCTTGTTGTGAGAATAATTTACAGTGGCATCTGATCTATTCCTCTCTGGTGATGTTTTCTCTGAGCCAGCTAATTGCTTTCCATTTTAAATGTCAGTTCATAGATGATTACCGATATTGGTCAGATAATACTGAATCTGATTCCTTAGCTAAGAATTCAGGCTCGAAAAGGATTTATTCAGACTCAGGCCTGGCTGGTTATTTCTATCCATCCAGGATATGGATAGAAATGAAGGACAGGCACTTTTATCATGGACACAGAACTCATGAATTATAGAATAATTAAGGTTGGAAGGAACATCAGAAGGCCTCTGGTCCCATGCCATGACCAGAGCACATCCAGCACAGTGGTTTTATCCAGTTTTGAGATTATGTCAGGGTCTTAGCAAGTGATTTTGTGCACAAACAAGGACAGAGATCTCGAAACACCTTTGAGCCTCTCCTCTGGTGCTTAAACATCCCACTATATTTTTTCTTCCCTGTTCAATCAGGATTTGCCTTGTTCCCTTCATTCAGTTTCTCACTGGAGCTTGCTCTTCCCTGAGTAGCCCCTCATCAAGCACCATCCCTTTATAGATGTAGGGTGTTCTCAAATGTGCCATCTCCATTCCCAAGCTCCTGCTCTGGGATAGCTGTCTTGGGATCTCCCAACATGCCTGGTAAGGTTTGCAAGGATCACAGAACTTTCTGAGGGATCTGGTGGTAACTGGAAATTGCATGAAGCACCAAACCACAAGGATAAGTCATCTCTAGCCAGGGATTCTTATTCCCCCATTATCCTCTTGTTTCCATCATCATTGTTGAGGTACCAGGAATGGAGCTGGCCCTATCTGGAACATGAAACACTACAAATGCACTCTCTGCCTTTCTCTGAAACTCTTTAGTTTGTCTCAGGAGGAAACCATCACTGTTAAGAAGGTCTGGCTAAAAGGTAGACACAACACCAGTAAGAGAACTGGACGGAAGATCCATCTCCCTTTAAAGAATCTTTATCTGGAATCAGTCAAAGGTAGAAGAGAAATTCTGGGAGTGTTGTACCCATCCTCCCCTGAGCAGAAGGTACACACTAAAGAACTGAAAGGAAAAGCTGACCCGCAGTGAAAATTGTCCAGCAGGAGCTGTGTGGGAATGCATTCCCGCAGCACAGCTTCAAGCCATTCACAGAATCACAGAATCATTGCATGGCCTGCCTTGGAAGGAACATTAAATCTCATCCAGTGCCACCCCCCTGCCATGGCAGGGACACCTTCCACTATCCCAGGGTGCTCCAAGCCCCATCCAACCTGGCCTTGGACACTTCCAGGGATCCAGGGGCAGCCACAGCTTCTCTGGGCACCCTGTGCCAGGGCCTGCCCACCCTCACAGGGAAGAGTTTCTTCCTAATATCCAATCTAAACCTGCACTCTTTCAGTCTGAAGCCATTCCCCCTTGTCCTGTCACCACACGCTCCTGTGAAGTCTATGTACCCTTGCTCCAAAAAACTCCATCCTAAACCTTTTTATAAATCCAGCGTTATCTGAAATTAAATTCAGTCTTGTGATCTGTAAATTGACTGAAAGAAATTGGAGAAGCATCTTGTTTTTTGCAGTCATTGAAAGACAAGTTCACAAGCCGCATTCACTCCTCTGAAGTGGCATTCAACATAAATGCATACAGATTTTTCATTATGCCAGTTTTCATAACATCACAAATTCTCAGAAACCTCTCATTGTCAATTTTCTTGGAAGTCCAGACATGCTTTTTTTTCCATTTGGATTAAATGAAATTTGCATATTTTTGCCCTCTAGTGTTTCTCTATGCCCAAAAAAATATAATTCTTTTTCCATAAAGTCTCTAAACAAATTAATGAGTCAAGTGCCAATGGCCCCTTGTGCCCATCCATGGCACACACACTTCATTCAAAACAGCTTCAGAACTTTTCAGAAGCAATAAAACATAAAAAGCTGCAAACTTGTAATCTAGTCTGCCTCTCCTCTGTGGCTTCACTGCAATAATTTGTGTATAAGGTGTTGGCTTGGAAAGAGGGAAGGGAACAGGGCTGGGGAAGGGTCTGGAGCACAAATCTGATCAGGAATAGCTGAGGGAGCTGGGAAAGGGGCTCAGGCTGGAGAAAAGGAGGCTCAGGGGGGGACACTGTGGCTCTGCACAACTCCTGACAGGAGGGGGCAGCCAGAAGGGCTGATTTGGCTCTGCCCCCAAATCAGAAGTGATAGGACAAGAGGAAATGCCTCAAGTTGCGGTTTAGGTTGATAGGTTTAAATTGGATATTTGGAACAATTTCTTCACTGAAAGGGTGGTCAGGCATTGAAATGGGCTGGACACGAAACAACATGGTGGAATCCCCATCCCTGGAAGTGTTCAAAAACTGTACCCGCGAACATGGTTTAGTGGAGGGCTTGGCAGTGTGTGATTAATGGTTGAACTTGATGATCTCAGATTGGTTCTTTGATTTGCCAGTTTTTCTATCACCAGCTGAGGGGCCTGACACACCCTCTCTCACTGCAGCCAACAAAGCCAGTCCAGGAGCTGTGTGAAACACTGTGGAAATGGCACTGGGAGGTGACCGCATGCCCAGGTCAAACGTCCACTCAAAAATGAAGGAAATAAACTCATCCCGTGTGAAATTCTTTGCATGGACTGAATTTTAAAGCTTCACTTTTTCCCTCCAGTGATGCCACATTTGTGAGACCAAATCACTGAAGATCAGGACATTTTATGGTGGTATCAGGTATTACCAAGGTGTCATTTTGGGTTAAATCTCAAGGTATGTTTGTTAAAATCAATGGAAGTTACAGAGGAAAAACTCACATCTGTTTCATTTTCCAAACTTCACAGACAGAACTCAAAAGGACAGAAACTTCAGAGTAGAATCCTAGAATCCCAAAATATCTCAGTTTGGAAGGGATCCATAAGGATTATCGACCCTCGCCAACTCTGTAGCCAAAGTCTTCTCTGGAACAGCATCTCACATTCTGAGTGTTTTTAAGGTGCTGATTTTGGTCTTTAGACCCAGTTTTAGTTGTACAGAGGTTTTGAAGCTACACAGACTGCGTTGCTCAGGTATTGTGGGAACTGGACTAAGGGTACAGCATAAAGCTATCAGACCAGTACAATTTTCCTCTTTATTTTCAGTTCGTCAGGACATATGGTTCCATTTCCTGTGACTCTACCAAAATGCAACCTTAAGTAACATTTCTGCCATTTGCTCAGATTCCAGTAACTGCTATTAATGCTCTCCCTGTACCCAAATCAAGTGATTTTCACATCAGATTGAGAAATAGTCTCAACATTTACTAAATCTATCTCACTGCAAAATCTCTATGTGCACATTAAAATACAGTAAATTCATTGCACAATTTCCTTTCCTCATAAAGGACTGGGGTTAATTGTAGCCTCTCCTTATTCTGAGAATATAAAAATCCAGCACAACTGTGCAAAGGCTGCATCCAATTCCAGCCCTGACAGGGAAGGAATTTCACACAGGTCCCTCAGTGGCTGCTGAAAACAACATCACCCTCTGTTTCTTTATTTCCCATTATTCCCCTTCTTCCTCAAAAATACTTCCTGATGAGAAAACTCAATGACATCGCACACCGAGCCTCAGGGAAAAACCCCAGATCAGGGTTTTTAATGTTATTACCCAGGGAGGAGAACATCCCTACAGCCATTCTTTCACACCTGAGGAGCCCACAACGGTGTTTCCTCTGTCTTCCACTAAATGCAGAAGCTTTTAGTCCCATAGCAAAAGGAAACACGTAAATTGTGAAGGGAAAAGTCTCCCAGATACAAAGCACTCATTGAAGGTCTTATGAAAGGTATTTTGGGGTTTTTATTGAGGGCCATGTATAATTTTTGAGCTCTACTACAGACAGTTACTGTCAGTTTCTAAGTACCCAGTGGGATGTGGATCAAATATGGGGTGGCAGAGATGCAGCTGAGACCACAGCGTTATTAAAGCTTAAATTGATGGATTTTCCAGGCTTTTTGCTTGTGTCATCATTCGGAGCAAGCCTGGCTCTGTGGAGGATGAGTAACCTGAGAAAGACCATTACATGCATTTAAAGAACCCAGCTCTGCTATAACTGGAAAACCTGAAGTATTAAAAACCTTCTGAGACAGCAAGTTATCAGCCCATCTACCACAGAGACAGGAACATCAGGCTCACTGAAGAGATAATAACAAGGCTTCAGTGATACCTATGAAGCTTTCAGGCTACTGAAAGGCTGCTCCTCACAAGTTATTTTCCCCTTTTTGAGCAAAATCTGGTACCTCACGGGGATTGAGTGGCATTGCCTTCATCACCACTTTTAGTAGGGATGCCTGGCTGGGAAGCTGGAGCAGCTTTTAAAATAGTGTACTGTAAGATGCAAATCTGTATTCTGGACAATGTGATTACACTCTCAGAAAGGCTCTGAAAATTCACTGAGTTTGCTGCTTTCTTTGGTGCTGTGCAAAGCTGAGGCTAGAATAGAGCAGGAAATTTAATCCTTTAAAAGGTTTATGATATTTCAAAACAAATTCTCACAGTACATTAAGATGAGCCCAAAGTTTTTTCACATTTTTAAAACAGACAGTATATTGTAATATTTGGGGGGTTTGGACTTAGGTTTTACCTCAAAGAAGCAGTCAGAGAGTTGCCACGGTTTAGTCAGTCAAGTGGAAGTTGCACATTAGATGTCAAAAAATGCTACAGGGAAGATTTCCCTCCCAAATTCAGCTTCTGTGGGTGCCCAGATGCCAGCAGGGTGTCTGGGCATGCAGCAGAGAGCCCAGACTGCCAGCAAAGACTGGAGCTGCTCAGGTGAGCAGATGGAGGTGCCTGCTGTAGACTAAGCTGATGATAAGCTTAAAAAGCAAAAAAAGGTTGTATTGACTGTCCTGAATTACTGACACGGAGCCATTTGAGAAGTCCCATTGAATCCCACCTGTTTTTCCCACTTCCCAGTCAGATGTGAATCTTCTCCAGATCCTGTATCAGCTGGTAAGAGCCACGTGGATGCCCCAGATCCGCTGCAGCCTCCCCAGCAGCACCAGATATCTGAGTTTAGGGAAATGAATCTACACCCCAAGCTGGGTGTCTCAACCTTGGACTGACTCCCTCAGAAATGCCCACTGTGACAGCAGTGTGATCCAGCTGGAAAATCAGTTCTGGAATCATTCCAGATTTCCCAGTAGATTGTAATCAAGGCCTAGAAGTGCATGATGTGAATCATCCTCCTCTGACAGGCTCAATTATGTCTGAACTCACCAAAGCTACAGGAGATGGGAAGTTGGCTCCTGGCTTTGGACAGACAGCTTCAGACTGCTGTAGGGAAGGGGATATTTGGATACTTCCCCCAGTAAAAAGAGCTGAAAGAATTCCAGAACAGCCCAAAAGAGTGAAAACCTGCTGTGAACAGCCAACAGCTCCGAGCAAAATGGAAGTGGGGTGGCAGAAAGTCCTGGCTGGCTATGAGATCACATGGCCTGGGTTCCAGCCCCTGATGGTCACTGGGACATCAGTGGGGGAAAAAAAAAAAAGGAAAAAAGATATTAAAAATAATCAGAATCACAGAATCACAGAATATCCCAAGTTGGAAGGGACCCACAAGAATCATCCAGTCCAGCTCCTGGCCCTGCACAGACAGCCCAACAATCCCTCCCTGTGCATCCTGGGAGCGTTGTGCAAACACCCCTGGAGCTCTGGCAGCCTTGGGAATGTGCCCATTCCCTGGGGAGCCTGGGCAATGCCCAGCACCCTCTGGGGGAAGAACCCTTCCCTGATTTCCAACTCAAACCTCCCCCGACACAGCCTGAGCTAAATGTAGTTCAACAGGCACCTGTATTTTGGAGGAAGATTTAAACTCCCTATTTTTTTAAGAGGCAAATGGAAAGATGGATTTATGGAAGGAAAGTTGGAAAGAGAACTGAGAACTCTGCTGCCAGGATATAAAAGTGGCATGTGCTTAACCTGAGAAAGCTGAGCCGTTTCTTGTTAACATCACCTCAGAATTAATGAGGAAGAGGGGAAGTTACCAATGTAAAATAAAACAAACAAACAAAAAAAACCACAATAAAAATAAATTTTTAAAAATCAAATAGAATATTTAAAATAAAATATTGCTGCTTTGAAGCCATGCCCATTCTTCAGAGCCCACAATGAAATTAAGAAGCAGCACAAAGTTTATACCAATACAGCAGCAATAATGAAATATGGAATTAATTTCTGCAGAGACTAAAATTTTAGCTGGACAAAGATGACACACTTTAATGCAGGTAAATGAGACACTGACAACGTAAGCAGGGGAAAGATTTAAATCTTTCACACTTTGGGGTGGAAGTCGAACAGTGAGGGATAGTCATGAAGCATTTCTTGCTTGAGTAGCAGTAGCTCATATTAATTCTGATTTAATCGCTTTTTAACCCTCTTTTCTGAATGCAACAGGCACTGATCACTCAGAGATAGTGACCCATGTGGACAAACTCACTCGGCTCAGCACTATAAAAATGGGTCACCTGCAGCATATCCTCAACAAGAGTCCAGCTCAGGAGTAATTAGCTCTGCCCAGAAATCATATTTTTAATTAATGAGAAACTTCAAAAAAGTCTTAAGATGAAGAACAGAAATTTTATAATCTGACAAAATTTCTCTCCCTCTGCCCTGACCTCACAGGTAATAGTCTGAAATTGATAAAGTTCTGAGGAAAAAGGCTGGGAAATTCAGCCCAAAATTGCGAAAATTAAATGTGAAAATTAAGAGCTTTTCACAAGAGACTGATGGGACTGTGACCCCCCTGTAAAAACATCTCAGGTCTCTGTAATCAGGCACTCAAATTCCACCTTCCAAGAGTGAATTACTTACCTCACCGTTCAAGAAGCAGTAAAATACTGACACAAAGAAACCCTGGAAAGAAGAGAAGGCAGTCATTTATTAGGAAAACATTTTAACACTTCCACTGGCAGAGGGGACGGCCCCTTCAGCTGGGCTAAAACATCTCTACAGCATCCAATCTCTGGGAGCCCTCAGAGGAGCTGTCCCGCAGCTGACAGCTCTGGGGGGACATCCCAGGCACTCACAGGGGGTGTTAAATGGCTTTAGATGGTCTCATGAGGGCAAGTGCATCATCACACTGCTTAAATTCACCTGGGCCCAAAGGCTCTGTGGAATCTGCTGACAGCAGTGACTAAATCCCTGTAATGACTGCAAAGGTTGGAATTCCTGTGAGTGGAATTCTGCCCATTTTGTTCTTAGGGCTGTAATTATTATCACCCTTAAGGAAAGACTCCCTGTGTTTTCTTTCTTCCATTTTCATAGAACTAATGAGCAATGCAGCATTTTTTTGAGACACTGAGCAACAGCAGATAAAAAATGCAGTCAATTTTAGGGAATGAAAAGCGTGGAATTGCTTCACAGGTAAAGGCTAAGGTTCCTTCCTTCACAAGTTAAAAGGGACATTTTTTATTTTGGATATTTAGGTGTGATTTCTGGTGGGATGCAATGAGTAGAAACAGTAACCCAACCCTAGATTTGGCTTGCCAGCTGTATGTTTGTATTGATATCCTGGGTATCAGAACACTTGTTCCTGCACACAGGAGGCAAAAACATCAATGTCAAACAAATTCCCGCCCTAGTTCAAGAGGTAAAGCTGTAGGACACACCTGGGCAGAAAGGAGTGGCTAAAGATCCTTCAGGGTCTTCAGCTGCTTTTGGGTTTGTGTCAGACTCATGGAGTTGGGGCAATTGCTCACATTCCACTGCCTTTTCCATCCTACCAGAACTCCAGCTAAATTCAGGGGAGGGAGGAGATGGGGCTGATGGCTCAGGGAGTGCACCAGAGCAGGTTGGGCAATACAGCTCAAATGTGTCTGAAATACTGTCCCTTTCCTCCCCATTAAATTCCTGAGTTCTACCAGAAGTTTGTACAGTGATCCACCCCTTGAAACACGAATGATCTTTGAAAGCAAAATATTAGGAATTTCTTGGAAAGCAGCTGGGTAATGTTTTCTTGTCTTCCTAAGGGAGTGTTTGCTTTAACTTTCTTTTTAACAAATTGGTTCTAAACTTATACTCACCATGTCTTTTTTTCCGAATCAGAGAAAATAGTTAAAATAAACTCCTAACATCCCTTAAAAATCACCCCATTACGTAACTTCTAATATTAATTAAAAATTGGGCTGATGGCTGCACAGAACAGCAAATAAACTCGTCTGGAGACTCTTACAGCCTGAATAGAACAGTAAGTCCAACAAGTAGGAGCTGTTTCCCTTTGGTTTAGCAACGCTGAGTGCAAGTCTCAGCCCACTGTGTGCTCTGGGAAGAGAGAGGCACCTCAGGAGGGGGATTCCTCATCCTCTGTCAGGCAGGTGGAAGGAAACATCACTCTCTCTATTGATTTTATGCCAGGAGCTGAACACACTGCTGAGTTAAGGGAGATGAATCCTTCCAGTCCACACCTGAGAGGATTTTCCACTCCGCATGACACATTTGTGCATCCATTATGCATTTGTGAACTAATCTATTTGCAACTAATATTTCTATCACAGACTTCATTGCCTAAAGTTTCATGGCTGAAAAGCACCGAGGATCCTTTCAGCTGATACAGCTGTAAGCCTGCTCTCTTACCTGAAAAGACTGAAGGAAGGAATTGAAATAGATGAAAACAATCTGGGAAATGTCATCCTCGCCAGGGTTGACAAAGAAAAGCATGTAGGTGATGCCAAGCAGAGGCAGGAGAACCAGCGTGGCCTTGACTGCCTTCCTGTGGGCAGGGAACAGAAAAACAAGTGAGCACAGTGAAGAACAACCGTGTTGGGAGTGGAAAGGAGGAGCATGGAAAGAGTGACAGCCTCCCTGCCTGACCAGTGCCTGTCCACTTGGGGAAAGCATCCTGGGAAAGCCTTTGAATCCTGCTGTTTCCCCCCACACTCTGAACTCCAGGGGGTGAATGGGAACCTTATCTATATCCCTCTCTTCCTCCTTTTCTCTCCTATCAGTGAGGCTTGAAGCCTTGGGATTCTCTGCAGGTTTGGTGAGTGATTTCTTACACCTCAGGGGCATGTGCTCAGTGCCCAGCTCAGCTGAGACCCGCTCTGTGCCCATCATTTGATTTTGTCTGCAGTGTAAGCACTTTCTGCAACACCTGCCCAGCCAGCTCAACTGCTCAGGGCTGTCTCAGGAACCACAAATCACAAAGCAGGCGGAGGATGAGGAAGCATCAGTGATTAACAGAACTGTTCAGGGCCAATCCTTGTTATTGGGGCTGTACCAGCGTCTTGGGGTGTCAGCTGAGAGCACGTGTCGCTGTACTTGACTCTGTGCAAACACAAAGGCTGAAATTTGGCTAAGTCTGTGTAAATCTCTGAATAATGCCATAACAGGAAGGTGAAGACAGGCAGGGGGGCACAAAACCACTGCCAGTGTCAGGATAAAGTGACAGCCTTAACATACCAGCTGCCACACGATTTAATGCCTTTTAATACACGATTTAGCAAAGGGTTGCACTGCTCTGCTTTAGAGCATCAAGGCTGGCCCCAGGCTTTGCTGGAATTCTAAAGGTTTCCATTTAGGCTGTGGAAAAGACAATTCCCTCAGAGAGCCTGCAAGGATAAGATCATTGTTCAAGAGCAATGGCAGCTGCTGTAGATTGATTCACTCTAATGTCTCTAATGCTCCCCTGCAAGCTGCAGAAGGGATAAAAATGTACTGAGGTTTGAACCAGGGCTTTTTCAGGCCAGTTTTAGTTTTATGGCATGAGGTTTGAGCAAGAAAAAGGGGTATTTTTCCCTCCATTTCTCAGGAAATGTGCAGAGAAGGGTCTGAACGTCAGACCACTGCACTAACTTCACTAACAGAACCCTGACAGGAGTAAAAGGAAGGAATCAGGCAAAACAACAAAGCCCATTACTGCAGCAAAACTGCCTCCAAAGTCAAGAGCAGCCTGATTTGAGGACATCAAGATGCAACACAGCTTGATATGCTGAGATTTTATCCAGAAATGAGTTAGAGTGACTGATCTCATTCTACAAAACCTGTGCCATTTCCTACTGCAAGGACCTATTAGACTGTAAGACCTCCAAATATCTTGCAAAATACTGCAAATGACAAGAGAAAGGCACTCAGCATCTCCTGGGGGCTGAGAATTTGCTTTTAGACTGTTAAGGCTGATCTAAGCCCACAGGTGTCTGAAGGGGCCAGGCCACCTTCCCTCCTGACTTTTCCATTTTGCCATCCCAGTGCTTGTGGGGTTATGCTGGGTATGGGAACTGATTTACCTGAGGAGCCAAACCCAAATAAAGGTACTGACTGGCTGAGGATCAGTTCTGTGATGCAAGCCAGTGAGTGGTTACTCTAATTTCAGCACCAGCTGAAAGAGAGGGGCACAATCACCCCTCATTCCCCTTCCCTACATTTTAAACGGAGCATTGAATACTTTTATGCACACATTAATCACAGAATCCCAGACTGGTTTGGGTTGGAAGGAACCTCAAAGCCCATCCAGTCCCACCCCCTGCCATAGGCAGGGACACCTTCCACTATCCCAGGCTGCTCCAAGCCCTGTCCAACCTGGCCTTGGACACTTTCAGGGATCCAGGAGCAGCCACAGCTTCCCTGGGAACCCTGTGCCAGGGCCTCTCCACCCCCACAGGGAAGAATTTCTTCCTAATATCCATCCAAACCTATTCTCTGACAGTTTGAAGCCATTTCTCCTTGTCCTGTCACTCCAGACCCTTGTAAATGGTCTCTCTCCACCTTCCTGCAGGGTCCCTTCAGGTCAAAATTAGGTCACCTCAAAGCCTTTTCCAGGCTGAACACTCCCAGTTCTCCCATCCTCTCCCCACAGCAGAGCTGTTCCATCCCTCTGATCATCCTGGTGCCTCCTCTGGACTGGCTCCAGCAGCTCCAGGTCCTTCCTGTGCTGGGGATCCCAGAGCTGGATGCAGCACTTACTATACATGTAATATATATAAATAGAAATGGACAAATTTGTCCTCACATGAGATCACAGATTTCATGGAAAGGAAGGGATCCCATGCGTGTGCTGGGGCATGTGCAGGCCTGAAGTGAAATGGAGTGGACAGAAAAAATGCAGGCAGGCTTTTCTGGAGAGCCTGCACAGATAAAAAACTGTGGGCCTGATTTATGAGCTCCATCAGCAGTGGCACCTGGAAAGACAAAGATGGGACAAGGACAGGACAGTCAAGGCAGAGATTTGTTAGCAGCAGAGCAGCAGGAATCACAAGCTGACTTACCTGTACTGGATTGTTTCTGAAGTGGTTGAAGCTCTCAGCTTTGTCATTAAAATCCTAACTATGTTAAATAGAAATACAAAATTTATCTGGAAAAGAAGGGAGAGAGAGGACAAAAATGCAACCAGTCAGTAAAATAATGGCTTACAGGATGTGATACACCCTAAAAGGCACATTTTACAGTTTCCATCTGTATTTGTAAAGCCTTTTGGCTTTATAATTGATTGCAACAGACTCAGAAGTTTACTAGAAATACCAGATTATACAGCAAACATCCAACAGCTCTTAATGTTTCCAAAACAGCAATGAAAATGGAGTACATCATTATTGCCCTAACAAGGAGCTTATTTTTACTCCCTTTTCTCCTTTTCTGGGTGCAATGAGGAACTAAAGGCGAGACTGATGGATTTGCCACTCCCCTTTTCAATCTGCTGAGCTGGGTAATTATTATTTGTGCTGCAGCCTCACCACTGAGAATTGGCATTTGCTCTAATTACCGTTGTAGCATCTGCTAGCAACTTTCTTGCATAGTGCAAACAGGAGATTAAAAAAAACAAAACCAAAACAATCTGAAGAGAAGATTTGTAGACTGATTAGTGGAAGGATTTGGCTCTTAGGAGCAGGTTTGGAGTTGCTTTCAGAGCATAAAGTAGGGCAGCTTACAAGATGTGGGTCTGTCCCAAAGTTGTCAGAACTACACAACTGCTGAGGTCCCAGCACAGCTTGCGAGAAAACATTTACCTCACACAAAATTCCAGGATCCCACGGCTCCTGGCATCTTTCAGCTCATGAATGGAACAATTCTGTGACTGACATCTGAATATTTACAAACACCGCAGCAGAGCTGACAACTGAAAGGTGTTCTCAAAATGTGCTCCTTTTCTCCCCCGTGTTATGGGGGATATTTCAATGTTTATGTCTCTTGCCATCCATCAGAGCATTCCCTGTGGCTCCTGTTACATGGTTCAGAGCAAGTGGAGCAATAAAACACCTGAGCAGACACTGGGAGACTGGCAGCACTGGGAATTGTGTAAACACGCTACGGGAGATACAAAAACGCTGTTCTAGGAGTTAGCACGGCATTTTTGGAACGTATTTCCTTAGCAGAGCAGGGCACCGGGGAGTACAGGAAGTAAATAAAACAGTGCAGCTTGTGTGTTTGTTCTTCTCAGATCTGTTTCTGTCATATTAAGAGCTTGCTGGTTCACGCTTTGTTTATCAGAGACAAAACCAGCTCCGTTATCTGTGGCTTGAGTTGAGTCTTGAACTCCTCACACAGTCCGGTGACTGCACTGTTCTTCAGTAACACAAAAAGAAATGTTCAGGCAGTCTCTGCTCAGTGGGAGGTGAATGGAGGTGACCTTCACCTACAGAAAGAAAACCCCCCTCTCTGAAATTCTGCTGCTAAATCTTGAGGTTCTCTATCAGCTCAGAGCCATGTTTGGGTTATTTCTACCAAGGATACAAAAAAAGGCACCACTCCAAAATGTGCCAGTTTTGCAATTGTAATGGAAAGTGCCAGACTGAATTATAGACTCTAAGGTAAGAGCAAATTCCAAATATCAGTCGGACTGATCACATGGCATTGTGGTGATGAACTGGGCTGAAGAAGGCATTTCGAGTTTCACGAGTCCTACTTCAATGTGACAGCATCCTGCCATCTGAACTGGAAATTCAGATTGACACAGAAAATTAGGGATTCTGGCCTTTTCTGAAATTCAGAACACGCAGAGGCGTGATTCATCAGTCCGGAAGAATTACTAGCTAAATATTCTGGGAGTTATTTCACCAGAAACACTCTCATTCTATAGAAGTCTGTTTTTAATTGTCCCAGTTCAGCTGCCCAAGCCCAGAGCAGAGCAGCACTTGGGGCACCCCTGAAGTCTGTGAGTGGCACACGTGACACAAAGCTGGTAAGAGACCTCAACTCTCTCCAGGAGCACCAGGGAGGCAGATTCATCAGTGCTGACTTTTAACAAACTGCCCAGGTGTCTGAGCAAACCCCGGCAGGACATTATTTCTAACTGCATTCTCTAGGAGAAGGTAGCAGCAGCACTGGCCACTCAAACAGAACCTCCTCCTGAGTAATCTCAGTCTGAACATGAGAGTGACTTTCACTCTGCTTCTTCCATTATTGCTGTAGTCTTCTTTTACCAGTCTGCCTTTGCCTGCAAACCAGAGAATTGGGGTTCTTTTTAAAGGCTGCTGAATGGGACAGGTGGAAGGAGAGTATCCTGAGCTGGAGGGAAGGTACTGGAAAAATGGGTTTCATGTATGTGCGCAAGAGGTGATGGCTTGGATGTAGAGGACCATCAGGTTAGGAGAATCCTCTGGCCTTTTCAGTGCATAAAGGGAGGTTAGAAAAATAATTCACAGCTCCTTCTGGCTTTAGAATCTCCTTTAGAACGTGTGAAGCTCCTTCAAAGTTGGTTTCCCACTTTGTTGTAAGTTTCTCTGCCCAGCTGTTGCTGCAGCAGGACAGGACATGAGTGCAGCCCTGTTACACACACAGCTCCTGCTGCTGGCTTCATCCCACAGTTCCCCCAGGAGAAGGAATAACTGACTCTTCCCCATTCTAGACTTAGTACCTAAGAGAGAAAAGCCAAGTGGCTTGGCCTTGGCTATAAATCAACGCCATCCCAGAGTGAGGATAAGAAGAGAAAGAGCGTGAGGAACTGAGTTGGGTTGGCATCATTTCTTGTGAGATTAAGCAGTTGGTTATCCCAAGATCTATTTATATTCACTGGAAAGAAATGGAAACTTTTCAACTGCAGTTCACTTGACATACTTTAAATGAGCGTTTTTGGACTAATAGGGCTTGGACTTGAACCAGTTGCCCACACAAATCTTTCACTGATCTTCATGTTGTCCAGGATACCCCACATGAGCTTCAGGGAAGTGAATGGGGCTGTGAAGACAGAGGTTCTGTGACATTACAGTCTATGGATGCTTAAAAATGTTTTGAGGCACCAACATTTTGTCTCTATTAAGGTTTCTCTGAGAGATCTTTAAGACTTGGATAGGGTCACCCTTACAATGAAGATCTTAGCAAGTAAAAAGTCCAAGGGAAAAGATGAAAATGTGGTCACAGCAAAATACTTATTTTTGGTTTTGCCTTCTAGAAGCACATTTCAGTGTGTTCACTTTTAATGATTTCTTTAAAAAAAAAAACAAAAAACCCCACTCCATTTCAGAAAGACTCTTGGCTCAGTAGGGCCGTTTAGCAGCACTCACAGAGGTCTGGTCTGAAGATAATTCTCAGTGCATGATCAGATGGGGTTTCACCTGTCTGTTTGTCCTTGCTGGGCCTGAGACCGCAGCTCGTGGGGATGATGGGGGGAGTTTGCTCGGGAGATCAAGCAAACGTGAGGAAATCAAGCAGGGAACAGGCTGCTGCACACAGCCTGCAAGAGCTGAAGGCTTGGAGATGAAAATGGAGCTGTTTTCTCAGCTGGAGAGAATCCATACTGTCCTAGTGGCTACCAGATTGAGCCTGATTTACAGCAGAGAAGATGAAGCCTCAGGTGTTTGTTCCTCAGATGGATCACAGTGTTTCAGAGGAAGAAGGATCTCACTCCACTGCAAAGTGAGTTTTCCTAGAAAAGAGCCCAAGTGCTGTATTGACCAAAGTACACAATTATTTGTCAAGGACTTTTTTATTGTTATCGGAGCTCTGTGTCAACAGATTAATTCCTCAGAGCTGGGCAGCTCTAACAAAACCCACACACCAGTTCCATAAATGGAGACTCAGGAAAGGTCATTTAAGAGAGGTAATGATGATAGGCAGTGCATCCTTTTCATTTCTCTTTAGGTTCATTTTCTATTTTCATTCATTTCTGTTTATCCATGTTTTCTGCTTCCTAATGGAAAACATAACTAAGGATTTTTACCTTGACATTTACTGGTAGATGAAATGAATCCAAAGGCAAAGTCTTGAAGACAGAATAAAGTGGCTTATTTCTTCTTCTCCTTTATTTATGCCATGCTAAGAATATCATGAATGCTGGAATAAGACCCTCTCCAACTACAGATGGGAAAGAAAAAGTTTTCATTTCTTGCCAGAAGTTTAGTCTTTCCGTTTCTAAACTGGTATGAAAATTCAGACCCCCAAAATGGAGTTACAAGCCAGTGATCCAGAAAGTATTTGAGCCATCTGTTTTGGCACTGTTCTATTATAACCTGAACACACGAGCTCAGAAACTCTTCTGAACCAAAAGAAACTTTTCAGTGAATGATTTTGGTGGTAAAGTTTTTCTCTCATAAAAACCAAACTCCACTCGAGAGGAAATTTATTTCCCTCATCAAGATGAAATAGCCAAAGTGCACAGAAGAGGCAATTCTGACTCCGAGGGCTTCTCTGCAGTCTTCCCCAAGCCCAGGAGTTTAAAAGGGAGGTCTCATTAAGCTCTGCTCTTTCTTTTGAGAATTTAATGGACAACTGGCTTTTATTTTGCTCATTTTCTGCTGGGCTTTGTATTTCATGTTTTACAGAAAGCTTGTGCTCCTGTGCTTCCTAGAATGTTTGTTCCTCTTCACTCCCAGGAACTGTAAAAATTATTCTATTTAGACTTCATATATGCAGTGTTGTGAAAGCACCTCAGGGTTAAGTAACCCAAATTGGGATCAGGGCAGTCCTTTGAGTGGGAGCTCTGGATGCTGCCATCCTGACCTCAGATGAGCACTCTGCCAGTTAATTAATGCTTTGTTTAAACTGTTCTTCCATGCTGGCCTGACCTGATCCTCAGACAGGGCTTTTTATAACAGAAGTTTCCTTTTCAAGGGTCAAAGGCACCACAATGAGTCCTCTGGGCAAGGGGCTGGAAAACACTTTTATGTGCAATCAGGAATAACAAGACGTGATTAAGTAGAATGGACATTTCATAAACAGAAAGTTCAGAAAATTTGTAGAGTGTACGTGGCATTGGACACCTTGCTGGGCACTTACTGACTCCACAGCTACAAAACATAAACAGCAGAAAGTCAGTAATAGCAGTGGTGGCAAAACTGGAGATAAATTCTGTATGGACTGTAATCAAACCAGCACGTTGTCTTTGTGCTCTGTGCAGCTAGCACAACCTGCATGCAAAACAGCAGAAATTATCATAAAATTCCTGCAAGAAGAACTCGGGGATGTCAACAGGTCATGAACTGCAAACCTGCAGCAGTGGGGGAACTGCTCATCTTCAGAGAAAAGAGATTTTAAGAAATCAATAGGAAAACTAATTTGATCAGTGTTTGAGAAAAAACATAAGCCATTCAGATAGGAAGGAGAGGGGGAAATGAAAAAGAAATATCAATAATAATAATAAAATCTCAGTCTCTGAACAGAGCAATGCTGAGAAATTCAGTCATGCTGAGAAGTCAATGCTGAGAAAACAGAGAAATTAAGAAAACAGAACTGTGAAGAGAGACAGTAGAAATTAAGAAAATATTCAGAGAAGCAATTGTATCAGCAAGGAGGATGCTTACACAGGATTAGGGAATGTTTTTCAGCAAAAAAAAACATAAATGAAATGCATCCAGCTACACACACAGGTGAGATACTTCTATACATAAAACAGTGAGTGAAAAAACTTTGATTTTTTAGAAGATCAGAAGAACTTCAGCAATGTGGACTGTGGTGTTTGAAATCGAGCATGACACCAAAAGAAGGGAAGACAGTGACAGGACAAGGGGGAAGGGCTTCATATTGAAATAGAGTTGGTTTAGATTGCATATTAGGAAGAAATTCTTCCCTGTGAGGGTGGGGAGGCCCTGGCACAGGGTGCCCAGAGAAGCTGTGGCTGCCCCTGGATCCCTGGAAATGTCCAAGGCCAGATTGGATGGGGCTTGGAGCAACCTGGGACAGTGGGAGGATAACTCTCACTTATGAAAATTTCCTTTTTGTCAATAAGTCAGCTGATTTTGTTGATAAGCTTAAGCACCTCCACTCTCTGATGTGTCAAACTTTAAAAATACCCTATCATTCCACAGCCTTGGTTTTGAAGAACTGAATTAACTCAGGTATTTACTGAAATTTTTTTCCTGTCATGGCCTTCTAGAGCATAAGGCAGTGGTTGCTAACATTGAGATACTGCCATTTCCCATGACCTGAAGCTGCTCTGGACAAATTCTTTGTAAAGAAGAGAAACAAGGTGTGAAGGAAAGAATGACATGCATTGTGAAGTCCTCTGAAAGAGTCAATATGAGGACAAGGGAGATCCCGTGGACAATCCTTTGAAAGGAATTCAAATTCCAAACTCCAAAGGTTCCCATAGAAATTTGGCTGTTGCAGGTTTGAAGGGAAGAGCACTGTGCGTAAGAACACAAGGAAAAAAGGGCAGGAATACATATATATATATATGTACACATATATTATTTTGATTTCTCAGTGGGAAGACACTGATCTGTGCTGTTTCACACAAATCTCAGTGATCTGTAAAAGGGATTGAAGAACAGTCTGACACATATTTAGTGACATCAAACTGCTCAGAACAGCAAAAATCAAGACTGATTGCAAAGAGCTGCCCAGGGACTGAATGATCAGGGAATAATCTGGCACAGGAAATCACCTGATGTGAAGGTAACACCATGGGGGGAAACAAACAATCTCAGCTTTACATGGAGAGTTACAAGCTTTGGGAGTTTTCATTCACAAAAGAAATGCTGTAATTGCACTCACTGGCTCCTTGAAAACCTCATCTCAGTTCCCAGCACAAGAAAGGAAATAAAAAATCTGTTTGGAATTACTGAGAAAGAAAACAAACCAGGTAAAAGGATGCTGACGTAAAAATCCACTTGTGTGGTCACACCTTTACTACTGGGCCCAGCTTTGATCTTGCCACCACAAAAATGCTGCATCTTTAATGAGCAGCACATCATAAAGGCCTCTTGGCTATCTGTGGTTTTCTCTCCTGAGCAAAATTCCACACTGAAATAAGGACCCTTAACTCCTCTACTTGTCATCCAGGAAGCTCAAAGCAAGGGAGGTAATTTTTAAATAGGTAATTTTAAAATAGATAATCATTAAAGTGGCTTTATAGCTGGGGAAGCTGAGCTTTGAGCAGCAATCTAACTTATTCAAAATTAAATAAGTGATGAAGGCGGAGGCAGAAGTGAACTCCAGGTCCTCCCCCATCTCATACACCCATTCACTTCAGCAGCTAATTGGTTGTGGTGAATTATTTTCAACTAGACACAAAAAACCCCAGAGGCTGCAACACTGTTCAGTTCTCAAGCACAAGAGGGAAAAAAAAAAATCTATTAAAGCTGAATAAAAGGTTTTTGGGGAAAAAAAAATTGATCTGCCTGTTTGAAAAATTACAAATTTATACAGTCTCAGCTCTGAGAAATATTGCAGAGCAGCTCCTAGCTGGGGTCAATTCACAGCAGAAGTTAGTGAGGGGAAAAGCAGCTCAGGTAACTGCCTCTGGTGCCTCTTCTCTGAGGTTTGTCCTCTGACCCTGATGTGTTTTTGTGGTTCACCAGTTCTTTGGCAGTTTTGCATCTAAAATGGAACACAAGGTATGTATTTTCCTTAATAAAATCAGGAGGAAATTCACTTCCCTGGCATGTTTTTCCAACCCTTTGCCCCTCCTTTAGCTTCAAAGATGGGTGTGTGATTAAAACTCGGTTATGTGACTCTCAGAAAACAGATCAGAATTAACCCCAATGTGCTCATTTGAAGAGAAAATACCTAACAGAGTGTGTTTTTCTAGTGCTATCAGAAATTAAATTTCCAAGCATCCAATGTGCTCAATTATTAGTTCTCTTGTGGGATATGTACAAGTCAAAATCCATTCAGGAATGAAACAACAATAAAACCCCATGATTTCCTAAATTTTCTCCCTCAGATGTTTTGTCAATAAAAATACAGGTTTCTTGCCCAATATACACAATCAGCACTTATATTCAGTTTCCTTTTTATTTCTCAAATTGTCTCTGAAATTGTTTCCCTGTTTTCAGCCCAAGCCAATCTCCAACTCCTTCTACAGTCAAGTAGAAAACCAATCAATCAACCAATCAATCAATCAACAACTCCACTGCCTCATCCAAAGTTTTTGTACCCAAGATACAACACAATAATGTGATCTAGAGATGGACTCGAGGGCTGCTGCCATGAGCAAAGGCCTTTTTTAGGTCAATCCTTATTTCCCAGGGAGGCTTAAGAGCTCCTGCATGATTGTGTTACACCATACTGTGCTGCAACAGCTCAATGCATAGAGGTAAGGAAATGAGAAATCAAAACCAGGGGAAATAATTTTTGACAGAAAAAATCCTTGAAAATAGTACTTAAACAGAATTGCATCTTTAGAAGCAAGTTTTATCCCTCTAAGAATATTCAGCATTCTAATCATATTGCCACTGCTTGGTGCAATGATGCCTCTGGAATACACAAAGATGTGTCCGAGAGGTAACCTGAGCTGGACACTGAGCTCTTGGCTCTTCACTCAGGGGGGTGAAGCCAATTTTAAATTTCCTCAGGTGGAGTGTTCCCAGGTGCACAGGAGCTGTAATTCCATGGAGTGGTTAGAATTTCAGCTTCTAGTGTTAGTCCTCTTTTGGAAACAACACTAATTTCTCGTAACATTCGTGTCTTTATTTTTCCAGCAGAAGCCTGGGATAGTTGTCCCACAGAATTGCCACAGCACGGTTTGGGTTGGAAGGGACTTTAAAACCCATCCTGTTCCAGCCCCCTGCCATGGGCAGGGACACCTTCCACTATCCCAGGTTGCTCCAAGCCTTGTCCAGCCTGGCCTTGGACACTGCCAGGGATCCAGGGGCAGCCACAGCTTCCCTGGGCACCCTGTGCCAGGGCCCCCCCACCCTCACAGGGAAGAATTTCTTCCTAATATCCCATCTTAATCTACTCTCCATCATCTTCAAGCCAGTCCCCTTTGTCCCACCAGGACTGTGCCCTGTCCTGTACGTTCTCTCACAAAACACAGCTGCAGCTCCATCTCAATTCTTCATTAGTTCAAATCCAACTCATGAGCGGTGACTGAAAGAGGTCACAGAGCTGTCCTATTTTTGAAATCCCTGTGTTTTCCACTTGAGGTGACCACTGCCCACTGGAGGGAAGAGGAAGGCAGCACTTTGTCCCCGTCTGTGCTAAGGCAGAGACATCATCACATCTGAGGGCGGTGACGCCTGGCCGGGCTGCCCTGAGTGCATGGCAGATGTCAAATTTCAGTGCTCTTAATCCAGCACTTTCCACAGCACCCCTGAAAGGGTCAGTGACTCCAATAACAGCAAGTGATGCTTCAATCATTATCTACAGTTTCAATTTATTCACTTAAGGATCAAAAAAATGAGCAGGTCAAGTGGCTTTAAGACACCGTGGGGTTGTGGGTTTTAATTAGAAACACTCCAAAAGTGAACTGACAGTTCAAATTAAAAAAAAAACAAACACGGGGGAGCAGATTTTAGGAATCAGGAGTGTGTTGTAACAGGAGCTTTCGGATTTGCTGTTTAGATTTCTACAGAGGGATGCTTTCCCCCCCCAGCAGTGCTTTCTCAGGGGAATAACCCTGAAGTGAGGGGAGAAGGGCTCGCCCTTAGGTTACTTCTGTAAATTGTATCTTTCCACTCCACAGTGCAATTACTGCTGTTATCTCGTTAGTGTTTTAATTAGGGCTCAAGTCCAGGCAGGCCAAGGTGGGAAAGTTCAATCCACAGTGTCAGGTCTGGGCTCTTCAGTCACTGGCCCAGTTTAGAGGGGTCTCAGGGCTGTTCCAAATTAGAGGCAGATATAATGACCTGTATAGAAAGTGGCAGCCCCCAACTATACCTCCATCTTCTGGGTCTCTCTGGGGTCTTTAAATATTTACAGTGCTGTTCTGGAGAAAAAAAGCCATTTTCATGACTCTATGGTATCTGTCAGAGATGCTACCCAATGATTTTACAGATCTGTTGACTAAAGGGGTTATAGAAAATTCAGTCACAGATTTCCAGGCAATCATGTGGAACCCAAGTGCTCCAAGTATAACGAATCTCTCACCTTGTGTTGTCTAAATAGGATTTATTTGTGAGGGAATCTCTGTATTAGTGAGGTAAATTTACTGTGAGGCTCTTTCTGGTTTTGTGATGGCTCCCTCAGCAACACAAATTGTATTTTGTATATCACATCCATTGCTATTTCTCTCCTTAGAACTTAAAGAAAAAATGTTTTACAAAAAATTGTTTCTTTTTTCTCTTTTCATGCGATCATTTTGCTGTATCTTAACAATTAACACAGAAATGAACTCTCCTTCTCTCAGGACACACATTCAGATTCAGGGCAACACAGAAACTTTTTTCACGCTGAATCCCATGAACAGGGCACTGACAAGGTGAGAGCATGAGGCTTTTTAGCCTTGAGAAAGCTGTCAGTGGTGCCTGTTCAGGAGCATTTGCACCTTCCTGTGGGGGTTGGAGTGACATAAGGGACAGCTACAGCAAACCTTGGAGAGGGGGGCCCCACTGAGTGCTGGGAATTCGCTGTTGGTTCACCTGCCTGGAAGAGCAGAAAATTTTTTTTCACCTTTGTCCTTACTAATAGCCAAATAATACTTCCCATACAACTCAGTTTTTTCTTTTTTTTTTTTTTTGTTTCTGGGAAAGCACCACTGTGTTTCAGCTGAAGGCTCAAAATGGGTTATGAATGAGCTTCCTTCTCCCTCTGCCTCTCCCTTTCCCTCCCTCTACCCAACACTTCCTCTCTTGTGGTTGGCACAAGAGAGGAAGTGTTGGGTAAACAGATAAACAGCCTGGTAAGGGTGGGCAGCACTGGGAAGGAAACTTCACAACAGGAAATCTAGAAACATACACACTGCAGTGATGGTGATGTAGAAAATGGAGATGACTGTGCAAGAGGCAATTCCCGACCGTGATTATCACGTTTTTCTAAATCACGTGTGTGACAGAATTGCTGTGGTTGTCACGAGCCCCAAGTGGATGAGCAGATACTGTAACGCACCCCTGGCTTTGAACATTTTTCCTTCCCACCTCTCAAAACCTTGTACAAAGGCAAACAGCACTGCAGAGGGAGGAGGAAAGAATGGCCCAAACCCAAAGAAACAGCCAAAACCAAATCTCTTCAATTCTTCCAGTGTTATCTGTGGCCACTTCAGAGAACACCTGAAGATGTTTGGCCTTGTTGGTGTCTTATTTTTCCATAAAAGCAGATGTGGAACATGACAGATCAAATTTCCTCTCAGTGGGAGATGGCAGTCCTCCCACTCACATAAACACTTACCAGGAGAACAAGAATCACTGGCCCTTGGTAGATGTAGTCAATGTATTTCCCTGGCTCTTTTCCAAACCAGCACCTGTAAAAAACAAAACAAATGAGAAAACAATTTGTAAAGGTAAATTCACTTCTTTTAGACTGCAATATGAAGGACACTATAGAGAGGCGTTCTTTTACTCACTGCATTGTTTAATCATATATAAATAATCAGCAGGTAACTGAATTTTCTGCTGCACATCGCCTGTTGTTGGACACAGATCTGAGCCCCACTTTCCCCTCCCATTAAAACATTCATGTTCCCCCTATAGTTTTGGCCATTGCCCATGTAAATATTTACAAGAAATATGAGAACCTGCTATAAGAAGGATGCAGGAGATGTCTGAGAAAGGGATTAAAGAAATATTCTGTGTAAGAGAAAAAAACCCCTGTTATACACTGCAGTGCCCAGAGACACATTCCACAAAGTAAGGGCTGTTAATTAAAGCAAATGTCTCAAGTTGCATGGAAATGCTGTCTAAATGAAACACTGAATGGATAAGGAGTCATCCCACTGGCTCTGAATTAATCTGGTGACCACTGGGGACTCTAGAAATGCTCAAAAACCATGCAGATGTGGCACTTGGGGACATGGGTTAGTGGAGGACCTGGCAGTGTTGGGTGAGTGGCTGGGTTCCATGATCTGAGAGGCCTTTTCCAGCCTAAATGATTCCATGGCCACCAAAGCCAGCAGACAGAACAGAGCCATCTTCTGAAGCCACCAAACTCCTGCTCCAACATCCCCTTCCAAACTGTCTGGGACAACCCAAAACGGGCTGGGAAATGGACTCAGGTGAAGTGAAATCACTGGTGAACTGAGTGGCCTCAGAGCAGAGGAGAGCCTGGACGTGTCACACGTGACCGTGCGCTGGCTTGACTCCCACTAATTCCAAGTGTTCTTCTCCCTGCTGTGCTACACAACAAAAGGACCCTGTGATTTCACAGCAACCCACACTGACACTCACTTCACCCTTTTCACTGAGAATAATAAATCTGTTCTGTTTATGTTGGTAAATGAATGAGACTGGGCTCAGGTCTGAACCCACACCATTCCATTTTCCATGGGGTAGTTTTGGTCCAGGTCAAAAACTAACCAAGTCCAAAACTATTCCTGGGGAAAAAAATCTGGAGCTAGCAGGAGCCAGAGGACATTCCCAATAGTCCACAAACTGCAGCTCCCCTGATTTTGGAGGCCAAGAAGGTTTAATAATACGAGTGTGAATTATTCCATGCTATTTGGAAGTCAAGACCTAGGAATTAATCCAGGCCCAGCTAATTTAGTATTACAGATACAGCCATAGGGTCTGGATCCAGGATTCCACCAAGCAAAGACAGCTTTGCGTTCATAATTCCTTAAGGCTTAGATCATTGGAGCTCCAGATCCCTTAGGAAGTAGATTTTGGAGTTTTGAGAGTTTTCTTCCCTGTCATGGATACTCCATAACAAGTTTATACAGCAAAAGTTATGCCTTCCCTATGTTTGCTTTGTGAAACAGATAATTTAGTGGCCCTGGAGCCATGGAAACAAGGGCAATTCCTGAGCCAGGGAGACCATGGAGCCACATTTGCACTTTTACAAGCATCAAGATGTAAGAGGTTGCCTCAAAGAGGCTGGAGTCTGTGTACAGACATGACCTCACGAGTTCAGGGGAAATGAACTGGGATTGGGAAAGCTCTGGTTCAGATGGGATCCTTGTGGATCACACCACACCCTCGAAGCCTCTCTCCAAAATGTGTTGCTTGCTAAAACAGGAGGAGCTGCTCGCCCATTGTAAGATGCTCTGGCTGGACAGGAGTGTTGGGGTACGCAGCTGGAATCAGGAACACAGTTCAGTACCTCACAAGTATTTGCCTTTTCTTGGCTCAATTCCTACATCCTTTAAGTTCCAAATGAATGAGGGAGCTCTGAATGTTTTAGAAATGTGAAAGATGTCTGCTATTCCCGGGTGCACTGGCTGAAAAGGAGAGTGAATTGATAATTTTGCAACTCATCTTCCAAAATTTGGGCATGAGAGCAAGACTTGGAATAAGGTACTTCCTTGAGCCAAGTTATCATCCAAGAAGAATCCCCAGGATAGCCTTAAATGAATGAAACTGTGCTTTTGAATTTTATTTTTTTTTTATGTAGCTGGAAAAACATGAAAAAAAAAATAATTACAAGATATGCGAGGGCAGGAAACAAATTTCTCCAGAACTTGCAAGATCTACATTTGTGAGATTTTGAAGGGTATTTTGGGAGAACTATCTTTTATTGCCTGAAACTCAGAGAACTAAGAGAAGCAAAGAGTTCCTGGGAAGCTGGCTGCTCTAGCAAAGGGACTAATATGAAACAGACTGAGGCATGTGGCAGAACTTAGTGGGCTAGAAAAAGCCAGCAAAGAATTTGGAACTGAGCTGGCAGAACACAAATGAGGTTCCAGGGCAAAGGCTGCTTGTTGCTCTTTGCAATTTAAATATTGCTTAGCTGGAAGACCAAAATGCTGAAATTTATTATCTGAAGTCCAGTATTAGACCAAGGTTGCGCTGAGAGAAGAATTAATGTGGATTTATTTCCACACTGAGGAAACAAGGTTGTGGCCAAAGACAGACTCTGCAACACAGGACTCTCCAGGGAAGCTGGTGCTCCAAGGCTCCTTTTGTAAGTAGTGGAGAAAAAAACAACCCAACAGCAACTTTAGCTCTGTGTTCATCTCATTAGGTTATAAGCCAGATCTGTAACACCGTAATCTAAATATTTCTAAGTAAATCAGGTGAGCAACGCCGAGAGGAGACAGTTATTTGCCAGAAACACTATAAATGTCTGCAATTGATGAGAAATATTTCATATTTAGAGTGTTAACTGTTCCAACTAGGACTTTTAGCTAAGGTATTGCAAACTGCCAATCATCTGTGAACTCTTACTTTAAATCCAACAGAAGCCATTGTTCCTGCAGTAAAATAATCTCTTTAAAACCAAAAAGAGAAACTTACATCACTGACATTTATTTGGTGCATCCGTGATAATTATTTGGTGCATCTGTGTGAAATAAAAGCTGTTTAACCACTTTTTATTCTTTTTTTACCTCTGGAAGGATAAATAAACACCCCCTGAATATTGAAGAGGACAATTTAGGAAGACAGTTGTGATAAGACTCAGATATGTAAAACACGTTTCTGCTGAATAGCACTATTTAATATTCTTCAGGGTTCTCTGATAGTTCTTTATATAAGTAAACCCACCACTGGTTTTATCACTATTGTTAACTGGATCTCACTAATGTTCTTCCCCTTAACAAATGCCCATCAATGAAATTACTGCAGTAACTCTTAATAATTTGTGTGAGGGTTTTTTTTTAATTGAGATTTAACAGTACTTTTTTATTTTCAGAGTTGCTGTATTTTGCTAAAGAACTGATAAACCCCAGACAGGATATTTGGCACAGTACCAATTACAGTTTCCTCACTGTGCAGAAAATGATCTCTATTAAATACAAAGATTAAAAAGTTAGGAATCTGGTTGAAGCATTTTCTTAACATTCTTTCTATTCTGAGCTTTTAAACTACGATGAGCTACACAACCTGAACCCCAGCTCAAACAACTTCAATGGATACTCAGATGGAGAGAGAAAACCTTCCCATTTTTACTGAATTTTGGGCATTTGTTAAGG
>WAAG01004044.1:1574-30067 GCA_013390105.1 Tichodroma muraria
AAAGATTAGCAGAGAATAGATCTGATGCCTTGATGTGCTCAGAAGCCCATGATCAGCTGAGAAATGAGATGGCAATGCAGGCTGGGCAGCTTCCCCTCCTCCACAATAGAGCTGAGCTCTGCTGGAAAGAATAATCAGAGCCCAGAGACAGCTGCTGTAATTTTCCTGCACCTACTCCTGACAACTCCTATTTTACTCCACTTCAATTTCCTCCCAGGTATTTCAGCTGGGCTTTTTGGTACCAATGATAATGAAGCTGGAAACGAATGGATGGTGCCTAATGGTTCCTTCACTGACAACGTGAAAGAGTTCACACCGAGCTGGCAGGTAATGAGTGAGGGGCTCCTGTGTGCAGGGCTGCTGAGCACAGAGGGCACTGTCTGACACACAGGTTGGCTTAGATGAACTAAAAGCTTGATAGTGAAAACAGCAGCACGCTGTATTGTTTTGCTGTGTCTAACCAGGGAAAAGGTAGCACATATTTGCTAAAAACTGTTCAAGAATTCCCTGTAAATAGGTGTTGAATCTTCTTGGCCTAGGTGGTAAGGTAAAACATAGAGGTGGAAGCTGCTGCTTATAGAAGAAACTGATATTGGAGCCAGCTATCTTTGGCGTTTTCCTCCTTAGAGCACCGCTTCCTGGAATGCAGGGACAGGTGGTACTAGGGCTGGGCCAAATCTGTACATTCATCACTCAGGCCACAGTTTGAAGATTTCTTTAGAGCTGTTAGTTCTAGCCAGATGTGTTGAGCCTCTTGTTTTTCACGCTTTACGTCATATCAATAAACAAAACTTTAGAAACAAATAACTAGTAAGTTTGTTCTCCATCCCCACACCACTAAGTATTCAGGCCTTTTTGGAAGGTTAGCTGCTGCTGTCAGTTACTGACTTGCATACAAAGACTCCTATAACTATCACAAATAAATGTTATGAGAATTTTTTTACCAGTAACATTATAGCTCTGCTTAATTCATGTACTCTGTCATCAGCTGAAAATAATCCAAATACACAAACATGCAGTTGTACAGAATCATTTACGAATGCAACCGACCAAGAAAAGTAGCCTTAACACGCTCTCAAGCCATGTTGACAGGATCCTCTAAATCCCTTCCAAGTCTAATTTTAAGAATCTATTACCAAAAAGTAAAGGAACCAGCATCTTATTACCACAAAGTTTTTGTGACTCTTCCATTTATCCTGTCTCACAGATGTCTGAGTTCTGGGAACAGAAATCTCATTTTCAGCTTTATGTCAGTACTTTACTGTAAAAGAGAGAATTGCTTCAAGTATCTTGTACTTCTTGATGTTGCAAAGATACAATTAATGAGCTTGCAGATCATGTTTATGTTAGTAATGGGGCAGGATCACATTGTGACTGACCATAGGCACAATCTTCTTAATTGCTACAAATATTAACTTCTAATATATTCATAAAAATGCAAAACTCCCCAGAGACATTGAACAAAAGGATCAATTAAAAGCAATACATAAGAAACTTAGTGTCATACAGAAGTAGGGCAGTCCCTTTAGGGGCAGAATGGCTGCACTTACAGTATTGATTGGAAGGGCTCAAACTGAACTGTGAACTCTGACTGCAACTTGTTCCCAGCAGCTTTATCACAGCTTTTGTCATGCACCGACCTTGCAAAGGACGTCAGCAGAGCTCCAACATCACAGGGTCGCTGCTGCACAACAGGAGGGGACTGAGTGTCTGACTCCTGCAGGATGAGGGTCAGCACAGAGTAAACTGGCAGTTCATTTCCCTTAGTAACTAAAAAACCTACAATTTACACTTGCTTAAAGAACTTCCCGGTGGTGTGATTCTGTTGGGTTTTTTTAAAGCCACCTTTACCTAGGAATAGCCCAGCAAAGTTATGAGGGTTTTTTCTCCATCAGAAGGATCTAGTAAAAGCACAACTTTGACCTGTCAGATCTATATAAAAGAGAACTAGCCAACTACCTGCTATGTCAGCAACTACACACCAAAATCCTTCAGTGAGTAACAGAATCAATAGCAAAAGGAAACAAGGTCTAATCTGCAAGGTGCCTCTCAATATTAATGAACAGTAAACATCAGAGCAGGGTACTGAGCTGCCCATATTGTCCTTCAAAGCAGCTCACACTGGGAATGTGAAGAACTTTGCCTACCCTGATGTATGCAGAAAAACCCCAAAATACACCAACTTCAGTAATTCTGTTTTCCCAGGTGAATAAGTGCAGTCTCGTATCGAAGAAAGAGAAGCCATGTCCAATTACAGCTAAGCAAAACATCTGTAAAGTGTTCTTTGAAGAACCACATTCACTTCTTAGGAACTGCTTCAAAGTTGTAAGTAGAACTTCAGCCAGAAGCACTACCTTAATTATGTGTCATACTTCCAAGGAGCACACTTAACCATTGCAAGGATATAGAAGTTTAGTTGCAGAGAACTTTAGAAGTAATCAAAACAGCAAACCAGACAGAAAAAAAAAGGTGTTTTATCACCATAAATATAAATGGAGGTTTTTGATATCCACAGAGTAGTGGCATGACTCTACTGCTCCTCAGGACACAGGTCTAGAATTTGGAAACAGAAATAAACCCCTCACTGCTAGAGAGGGAATAAAGGTTTATGAATGGTCCTAACCAGGCAGGGGGGAGGGGACACAACCCAAACCTCTGGGTTTACCTGCAGGTCCCCCTGCTCCCCTAACCCATCCCTTTGTGCCCAGGTGGAGCCCAAGCCATTCTACACCATGTGTACACAGGACATCTGTGACTCCCTGGCCTTGAGGGCTGCCTGCAGCTTAGCAGCAGCTTTTGTTCATTTGTGCAACCGGAATTTTGTCCCTGTGGAAATCCCTCCACAGTGGTAAGTTTCATTTCTTTTACCACCCTGAATATTCTGACTGCATTGCTCCAGTACTTACATGTCTGCAATTTAAGAACACATGAGAAAATAAAACTAATGACTCTCACTGTGGTCATGAGCAAAACTGATCCTATTCCCAGAAATGCTCTTCTTGCCTCTTGGCTACCTCCTCTTCCTGCTGTTCACTAACTAGCACACCAGAGCCCATCCACTGCACACTCTCAACTGCCTTTCTTATTTTGTCCTAATCTGCTGTCTAACAGAGGCAAGGATACCTGCAGAACACTGTCTGATGTCCCCAAGAGTTTCTCCTGTTGGATACTATTTCTGGTTACATCTTTTTTTGGTCTGAATAATACATTTAGATTCGTATTAACAACAATACATATACAGACACAAAGTACTCAAGAGACTTACTTTTGTACTTTTGGTCTCTAATAATGAAATTTATCTATTCAACTTAGAATATACAGATTATCAATACTTGTGTTTTAATGCAGCTGTCATCTAGATTGCATTGTTAAGTGGATTCCTGGAATATAGCTAAGGAAGATGAAAAGCCTGAATAGAGCAGTGTTGCAGTGGTGGTTTGGATATTGCTAACTGCAGCAACTGCTCTGGAAAGTGTCTTGAGAAAGCTGCTCCAGGCAGACACAATTACTGTATCCACACTCACACCCAACCACCCACCTGAAAGAAAGATCGATCCTTCCTGCCTTTCTTTCTGGCAAAGAAAGGCAGGAAGGATCTCCTGTAGAGTATTCCAGCGAGGTTTATTTGCAGACTCACATCAAAGGAGTCCAGGATCAGAAGCAACCCATGTTGAAGGGAACCAGTGCCAAAAGACCAGACTAAAAGTAGTGTCTCAGATTAATCAGGGTCAGGGGCCAATGCTCAGGGGGCAAGGGGAGGTGCGAGGGCAGTGACCTATAGAAACCGGGGCTATTACCTAGCGCAGCAGGGCACCATGGGAGAAGCCTCCTGTGTTACTTTAAGCTATAGGGAGATCACAAAACCCATGGAGTATTTTTCCAAGGCCTAGGCTCCAGAGCCTCCACAGAGCAGTAGCACTTGCTTGAAATTTTTATAACTACAATCCTTTCCCACTTCTGTAGCTATTGTGCCAATTTGTGTACTGCAAAAGTGACTGGAACCACATGTGCTGCTAGCTGGAGTTCCATTATTGATACTCTTGCCTAAATAGTAACTCACTGTATTTTTACAAGACTGCAATGGAAACATTTACACCAAATAAATGGCAGAATCACACAGAAGAGCTAATTATGCTTTTGCTTGAAACAAAGCACTTCGGTTTACTCCTTTTATGCTCCATGCTTTGCTAAGGCTTAGTAATAAAAAGAGGGTGAGGGTTTTAATATATGTAATGAAACATTATTTATTTGCATTTGTAAACTCACTGCTATCTCAAAGGAGTGATTTGGTGACTACAAACCCAGTCGCAGTACGCCTTAAGAAATTTACAATTATTAGCTGATTTCTTACCAATTAAGAAAGGAAGTAGTATTTGTAGAAGAGTCTGTTGGCCATAAAATAAAAATCTAGAAAAAGAACACTCACTGTGTCTGTTAAGTGCATCACATCACACTCCCACAAGCTGAAACAACATTATGTGTCAGTCTGCCTGAGCTGTTCAGTTCACTCAGCTCCTAAGCAGTGGATGATCTGGACATTTCTGGGTAGCATCTTGTAGGCAGTGAGTGGTTTTAGCTCCAATACGTTAATATAAACTCTTCAACATATAAATATGAAACACAGAAACAAATTTTGTTAAATCTGAGTCAACAGAATATTCAGTTGAAAATAAAGTTTTAGAATAGCTTGGTAGCTGAATGATAGAAGTCAGCTAGTGCTGCTAGTTTACATTACCCATTTCTGAGGAAAAGGATTGGAATGAAGGTGGTTCACAAGCTCAGTTAATGACAACATGCTAATAAAGAAGCAAAATACATTGGGGATGTTACACGTGAATCAACATATTTAAGACAAGAAATACTTCTTCTCTATTTAGCTTATTTCATGTATCCAGTTTTGGACACCCTGGTTTACTTAAATTGTGAACCGGTTGAGAACAGTCCTGGGGAAAAAAATGGGAGGGCTGAGGAAAGACATGAGTTAAGTCTCTAAATATGTAAACACTCTAAAGAGAAGGAAGTTGAACAGACCAAACTAAGGGAGAATTAGGTTTTACACAGTGAAAGAGTCTGTAATGGTTGGGTTACTCACGTACAGTAACTGATAACCAGTGACGGTCATGAGAGCAAAACAGAAAGCGGCTGTCAGCAGAAACTACCTCTGCGCTTTTTCTTAGAAATTCATGCTTGTCAAGGATCTTCCATTGAATAGCTGAACTACCCACACCTCATAAACTTTAGAAATAATGCTGCCCTTTTCCTCCTAAATGTGAATTTATCAAACATGAGAGAACCTTACATCTTTATTTCAGATTAGCTAAGATAAAACTGTATCTAAAATGCTGGAGTACTTTCCCCACAATTTTTTGATGTCATAAACATATCTGATGCTATTTCCCCTTCAGAGATTTTTTTGTATTTCACTGTAATGAGAGGTTGCATTACATGTGACTTGTACTTACTTACCACTTACCTGGACTTCATCTCTTCTTCGTTTCAGCTTGAGCCAGTTCTGAATGGCAGATACCAGCCCTGAAAATGGAAGAACCCTTTCAGCACCCAAAACAGAACAGTTATTTTAGGTAGACAAGCTAGAGGCAAGAACAGGGAGAGAACAGTAGAAGTGTGAATGCATTAGTGTTAACTGTGAATATAAGGAAGTATATATAGTATAAAAGGAAAGCTTTACACCAAGAATCCCTGAGGGCAAGAGGAATTATTTCAGTATATTGACAAGAAACTATAATCAACCAAAAGAAACTGGACATGAAAGTATCAGTTACTCTAAAAAAATTCTCCTATTAGGTGGCAAAATTGCCTCTCCACAAGCCCTGAGCCACAGAACAAACACACTGAAAAGCTGAGAAAGGCTCTCTACCAGCTCAGATTAGTACAAGTGGACCACTTTGTGAAAGCAGCATCATCAGCTTGGAGTCAGCAGATGCTAATTTTTTTCTCCAGAAATGAAACTCCCCTGTTCAGCAGTTCTGGAGAAAGTTATCTATCTTCTACCAGGGGAAGTGCTCCAACACACAAGAAGGCTAAGACAGAAATAAGATGGGTAGCAGTTAATCATTTTCTCATTTTTATGCTGGTTGATTTTTCCCTTATTAATGTACACATTGTTAAATGAGAAACAGCCTTCTTGGTTTCTGTGCACCAGTTTCACATTTTCAAAACCCCTTTGTCAGCAGTCAGTTGATGGGCTGGGAAAAGGTGACCAGTATCTACCCTACCCATGAAGTAACATTAGGGTGTTATAGCTACAGTGTTATAGTTGTGTGTCTCACCTGTTAAACCCCTTTCTGTATTGTAGGTCACTTGATTTAAAAATTGCATTACCTTTCTCCACACAATGCCTGGGATGCAGGCATCCTTGGTAAAAGGTAACACTGCAAAATCCATCCAATGTCTTTGCATAATATGCAAACACTGAAAAAATGGTGTTCTGTACTATGACATCATGCTAATAAACATTTGACTGCCTTATTTTTACACTGGAGTACGTTTTCATTGATTATTCGAAACAACAAAGTTATACCGACCTAGAGAGTTGGAACTGGCTGGGTTTGACTGGCTCACAGAGAAAGCAAGCAGCTGACTCTTATCTCGTGTATGCTGCTTGCAGCTGCACTCACTTTCTGAACACTTACTCGCTAGATACAAATTAAAACATGATTCCTATACTAGTCAGGAAAAATCCTGCAGTTTTTAGGATTCCCACACACATCAGATGCTAGAAATCAAGTCCTCCCCTATAATAATTCTGTATCTGCACCCTTGTAAAAAGCCAATTTTGTATGAAGTATTTCACACCAAGCATCTCTGAAAGAAGTCCTGCGGTGACAGTTTCTGGAACAAAGGAAAACATCGGCAAATAGAGGGGAAGATTGAGAAGAGCTCAGTCAGCAATACAGAAATACAGGAATTTAACTAAATGCTAACTGCAGACAGCAACACTGAGCTGGATGCAGATACCAGGTCTCCTCTAAAAGCTGCATATAACTTACCACTCATAATAAAGAAACCATTTAACTACCAATAAACATTTTTAACTGCAGCCATTTCACTCAGCCCAGCTGTTTGGTATCTCTGAACTGTTCCCAGGTTCCCCATGTGCACAGCTTCTCTCTAGATACTCTTTAGAGAGCTAGGAACTCAGACAGGACCTGGACACACCTCAAGCCCTGAAGCTCAGCAGGAGTCAGACCCAGCCCCGCTCTGACCCTAGAACCACAGGCCAGCTGGAAACCCCGCTGACCCCATGGGCCAGCCTGGACACCCCACTGACCCCATGGGTGGGACACCCCACTGACCCCATGGGCCAGCCCCAACACCCTGCTGACCCAGGGCACCTGCCTGCACACAGGGCATGTACAAGACACCACTTACACTGAGCAGGGCTAACAGAGCCACCATCAAGGGTGAGGGAAAAAAAAAACGGAGAACAAAACAAACTCCAAACAACGCCACACTTCAAAGAAGTGTTCCATGTCATGCTCATAACTGGAGTTAAGATTTTATTCATGACAGCTATGAATCAGTGCTAATCTCCACGTTTCTGCACTGGCAGCTGTGCCTTTGCTCCCTGCCAGACTGCTGTTAATGCAAAGCCAAGTGCTCTGTCACACCCTTTTGCCAAATACCTGCCCACAAACACAGCAATGTCACAGGCCACGGGGTTCTTTGACCAAACTGTGTACACCCTTTAATGAACCAATAAAACCATCCAGCCAAACCATTTCTAAGTATGTCTTATTTAGTGCATGGTAATGTCTCATTTGGGGAATTAAAAAAATGGAGCCAACACATCAGCCTCCTGCCTAAAAGAGGAGAGACAGCAGCTCCAATCAATGAACACAACACCAGAGTGATGGGGGATGTGTGGAAGCCCATTCCAGGCGTACCTGGGGGGAGGGACAGCAGTCTCCCTGCAGGGCAGTGTGCCAGCTTCACACAAAACAGTCCTCAGGACAACTGAGAGACCTTTGCGATTTCTCATGGATGTGAACCTCTGGAAAAGAATCACCTTGGAAGGGTTTGACTGAAGCATTAATCAGATCAATCCATCAGCTTCACTATTTCAAAACTAGCTTTTTTCTCTGCACTAGTCCTGGCTTTATCAGGACTAAACTTTTAGTAGATAACTACTGGCAATGCTGCACATTATCGAACAGCTTAACTGAAGTTATCCAAACTGCTTATGCCTCAGGTGCAGGCAATGCAGTATATAAACTATGCTGTCATATGGCAAATCCACAATATCCATTGGGATTCTCATGGATCTCCCCACCACACCACACAACACACAGGAATTTCTGCCTCTAACTCCTGCTGTGAGAGCACTTTGAACACACCTGCCCACACCAGCTGTCCTTGCAGACAGGTTCAGTCATGCTTCCCAGTGTAGTTTTAGTGCTTACAACTCACCTCCAACATGTTCTTTATACAGATTTATAAAGTTCACAGAATTTCTGCATATTACACCAAGTTAGCCCCCAAACAGATGTAGTAAGAACTCAGCTTTGACCTCCTCAACACAGGGCTAAAGAAGCCCCTTATCCTGTAACTCCTCAGTTACACATTCTGCTGTAAAACAGCAACAAAAATCATAAACCCTTGTTCTAACTGCAGAATTTGAGAGACAAGGTGAAGAAAAAAGAGAACTCCCAGTACCCAGTAGATCCCCACAATGTTTAACTGTGGAAATCCAGAAACAAGGCCCTTCAGCCCAGCCTTGAACAGCCAACAACAGCCATAAGCAGCATCAGCCTCTCATTAAGTGAAGTACCTAGGTGAGCTGGAAGTCAAAGCAACTCAAAGCAACGTCCAGCAGTCTTTTGTTTAGAAGTACAATACTCAGCCTGGCTACAAGTGTCTTTTGCTTTGAACTCCTAGGAAAATAATTTTTAATATGAACCAGTTACCAGCTGATAGGCTGGTCACATGGATTATTTCTGAAGGGCTACAGCACTCCACAAGTGGATTTTTTCCAGAATTACAAACAATAAATAAACCCAGACTGCCAAAATTCTTTATCTCTGTATGTTTTGCCATTTCATCAGCAGGATCTCAGATCACAGGACCTCCACCATCCAACTGCCTGTGATGTGGTCTGGTTTGGGATACCAAACTGAAGACTGAAATTGTACTCTGAAATCCAGTCCTAAGACTGCAAAGATCTCTAATCTTTAAAGGACGCTAGTTAGTTTCCATATGCTTTGAAAACCTAATCCCACAATTTAAAAATTTAATTACCACCACTTGATTCTCGTCTCAAATTGTAGAGCATTCAATCAGAGATTCTCTTCCAATATGCATTCCTAATTAATACAGCTCTATTGCTGGACAATACAGTCCCCAGTCACAAAGCCATTCCACACAGATAATGCAATGCATTCATCAGGACCCAAATTCTCTTTCCACAAGATGGAAAATAAAAAGTAGTGACATTTCTACTTATTATAGGCTTCTTGATGTGATTTCATTGTTAGTTTTTTTCAGAGGAGAAGGAAAGATAAGAATAGAATACAATTTAGAATGATTTAAACATCTAAAAATAGCATACACTGAAAGAAAAAACCTTCAAAAAGAAAAATACACTTAGGGACAGAACGCTTGTTTCTGGAGGTAAGAAGTATTTACATCTTGCACCTGGAGAACTTATTCCAAGGAATCCTGCATCACATCTTTTCATTAACTTCACTGGAACAGAGGGGTCACTACCACTTCTGCTATTTCAGAAACTAGAGAGGTATTTTAAGTACAAGGCATTGCTAACGGCTACCAAGAGACACCTGTGTTACAAGTAGCTTACAGACATGGTGATTACTGAAATAGAAAATACAGGTGAAAACGATTATTTCCAACCACAGCCTAAATGGATTGAAACATATTTTGCCTTTAAGTCCAGGTACTGAGTTCGCCCTGGTAACAGGAGTCCTGGGCACCCTTGCTGCCATGAACACCCTGCTGTTGAACAACTGCCTCAACACATGCTCCCCCAAGCAGCAGCTAATGCACACAGAAACAAACATACAACCTTTTTAATAGCATGGACATCTTACTCAAAACATCAAACAGGCATTTCTCAAATATGTTGGTATAAAAAGAGACTAGAAGACATGTACACCATAATTATTATCAAATAAGCACTGGTCCCTATGCTTAAACTGAGCCCAGCTCCTCACTCTGGTTTACTCCAGGAGTGGTTACACAGAATAGTCCAATGTTCTGCACCAAAAAGCAAAGAAAACAAATTTCCCGTTCTTTTAAGCAGAAAGTAAAAATATTAGGGGATGACTCTGTGCAAATCCTCCACTTCAAGGTTCCACATATCCTTGTGGATGGGGTTTTCAGAGAGATCTGTCATCTTTATTGCTCGAAGAACGGGCTCAGGACTGCAGGATCGCACCACACCCATCACCATTACATACTTTCCTAAAAAACAAGTAAGCATTAAATTTTATTAACCTTTGTATTATCATTTAAATTCATAAACCAAATTACTTAAAGCCAAGTAAATTAAAGATGCCAATACTAGAAAGAAAACTCAAGGAATGAAGACTGCTTAGAACTAAATTTCAGGAAAAAGCTTCATTATCTAGACAGCCACTTTTACAGCACATTTAACCACATTTTCACATACAGTACGAGCCAAACAAACACAAACTTGTCCTGCTGTACAAGTGGACTGAGGATGGGTCAGAAGGCTGAATTTCGAAGCAATGTGCCTATTTTGTACCACAATTCCTGCAATTATGTAGACCAACACGTCTCCATTTGAACCGGCAGTTCTGGTGAAGGAAAGAAAGAAGAAAAAAACAGAAAAGAGAAACAGAAGAACCTCTCTCCTTGTTCAGGGCCTCCTGCGTGGGGCCCAGTACGGCCGCCGGGCCCGGCCGGGCGGAGGGGATGCGCCGACCCACGTCAGACCGGGCACGGGCAGGGACAGCAGGGGGTCCCCCCGCCCCGCGGTACCTGCGCTGAGGCACGGCCGGCCCTGCGGCACCTGCTCCACTCCCAGCACGGTGAAGGCGCCGCTGCCGTCCTGCAGCCGGGCCGAGCCGCCTTCGGCGCCGCGCCGCACCTCCAGCACGGTGCCCTGCATCCACACGGCCCGCAGAGGCAGCGGCGCCCGGCCCGNCGCGCAGCCGCTGAGGACGGGAAGCGCTCGGGCCGCCCCGCCCCTGACCGGCGGCAGCGCTGCAGCTGCGGAGCGGCCTACGCGGGACCGGAGGTGCCGTGTGGGTGCGGAGCGCAGGCAATGCCCCCGGATGGCTCACCCGCCCCATCGCCCTCGGCTGCCCAGCGGCTGTACCGTGTGCCGGCCCCCGAGCCTAACTGTCCCTCGTTTTACCTAGTTTCAGTTCAGGACCGGCCCCTTTAGGTGCGAAAGGCAGTGTGAGCTGCGACTCGGTGGTCAAGTTCGAGCCGAGGGTGCTGCTGGCACTGGGCCCTGCAGGAGCGTCGCTGTGCTCTGGCCCTGCCCCGCTGCCGGAGCCGGCCCGGGCTCCCACCCTGCTTAGCGGGAAGGGGCCACGGTGTTACCCGCGAGTTGATGAAGCTCCTCCGGTTTCGCGAGAAAACAGGAAAATGCACATGCTGGTTTTCCCAGGGATGCTCTTCTGGGGAAATCCGGAGCATAATGCACTGAAGGCATGGGCAGTTTTAGGATGGAAGATTTTAATTCCAAGGCTTTTACGAATTTATTTACTGTCTGTTTATATTACAGACAGGGTAGTTCACTTTGCTGCAGTCTGGTATTGAAATGTTACGGTTTCTTTTGGGTGGGTGGGTTGACATTTCATTTAGAAACTATGCCAAGAAATAAGCTAATGAAGAAACAGGAGGATGGAACAAAGACAAGAATCAGAAAAACCAAAGGGATAGGTTCATTACTTTCACATGTCTTAATACCTACGAAAGTGCAGAATGGGTAAAAATACACTGACTGCAATCATTCGTCTTTAGAAGATTTTTTCTAAAAAAGAAAGCTTTTGTTCTCCATTAAAATAGGCAGTTGCTTTATTTAAAAAATCTGGTTTTGTCCTGAGTAGCAAAATACATCAAAAGACCTTTTTTTTCTACTCACCCATCCTGTTGTGAATTATTTATTCAGTATTTTTTTCCAAAGATATTTTCTGTTTAGAGACATTCTGTAAATGGGACTCTGTTCTTTTTATAGTGTAAGGAAGCAGTTAATTTTTTGTTACCACTTACAGTAAGAATAAAACATAATATTGGTAATAACAATAAAAACACTGACATCTAAGCACAATACAGAACCATGTAATCTGGCAATCAAATCATATGGCTTACAGGAATAGAAAGACATTAGATGGTTACTGTATATGAATGCAAGATTTGAGCAAGGTTCACAGGAGAATATTTGTAATTTATGCCCTTAAGCTGCAGCCACTTGACAGCATCAATATTTAGTTTCACATAAAAAAAATTAATTGTGCCAAATATTGATAAAAGTATTGTATTCCTATTTGTTACTGCTTAATAGGAGGGTCTAATGCTTATTAAGCCATTAAATCTACAGATCAAGGCAAGACCCCTACAAGAGTATAATCTTCGGGAGAGACTAAAAGGTCCCTTTTAAAAGATTTGCCTTCAAGAAACTGTTATAAGAAGGGCAAAAGCACTGACAACCTGCATCAAGAAATGGATTTGTTTTCCTAAACCATAAAATCCTTATCTTTCAGTAAAATGCAAAATTATGCTGAATTATCTGCAAAGTTCTTCCCCAAGACCTGGTGCAGCTCCACACAGACACGTTCTGCAGCTGCAGGGAAAATGTCTGAGGCCTCAACAGACTGTTCTGGAGGTGACCCCCACAGTGATCATCCTCTGATTTAAGGGTAGCAGAGGAAGCTCAGCACACAGCTGAAAAAGGCACTGAGTAGGTGGCTGCCAGGCTCTGAATTACACTGGATTAAGTGTTTAAAACACTTGATGAGAGAGTTTTGGTTTGCATGAATTAAAAAAGAAGGAATCAAATCTTCTGCCTGCTACTACAATATGCACCTCACGTCAAAGCAATCTTCAAGGACATTATTCCTCAGGCTGACACACACATGAGATGGTCACAGCATGAGTAAAAAAAAGGTCAAACTACACCTACACAGTCCAGATGAAAGCAGGAGTCAGGGCTCCCTCAGTTACAAGGGCTCCCTCAATTACACTAGCAGTGTTTTGTTGGTATGATGCCAAGACAGCTTAGAAAAGAATCTGACCCCAGATCTCTGTGAAAAGAGATTTCCAAAGAAGCAGCAATTTGAAATTTTCTGTCCAGCTCAGACCTTTTTGTACTCTCACTGACAGTACGACTTAAAATGGAAGCAATTCCCTGCTTTTCTCCCTAATTTTTGTAAAAGACTGATATTACAGAAGCAGAAAAATCCTTCTTTCCCTTGGCCAAGAAGTCTGATCTTCTACAGCCTTTCATCCTACCTGAAAGAGTTTTAAAAAATCCTTCTTTCCAGTCTATTGACCAATGTGTATAGAACAGGTTCTTCAATTTTATTTCTGTTTCTCTTTCCTAGTACCGAGAAGTTATGAACTAGATTTCAAACAAATTTTTAATTTATTTTTTTCTAGGCTTTGGAATCCAAGTAGTTATGAGGGGCTTTTTTTAAAATTTTATTTTTAGTATTTTGTAAGCACTTGCTTTCGAAATAGAGCTAGCTGGGAGCTCCACAGCTGACTGCAAGAAAGTCACAAAGTGTGGAGCTGAAAAATACATGGATCATAATGGTTATGTCTGAATCACCCACAAATGTCCATAAAACAGATCTGTAAAAAAACCCTTGTCTCTGGCAGCCCAGAAACTCAGAGGATTCAGAACTCAGAGGATGTGATGGGGACAGTCTAACACCTGCTCTATTCTGGTGTCTCCAGCAACAATGCCTGCCCACAGTCACAGAGTAAATTGCAAAGGGATATGACTGAGCCTTTCATATCCTCGTTCAGCAGAAGGAAGCAGCACACTGGAGCTCAGCATCACAGAAGCAAGCTGTGAAAACAATCCTTTGTAATGCATTACTCTGCAATTAAGGGGTCTGAGACTGTCTTCCTTTCCCTGGTATTCATATGAAACTTCATTGAAAGACAGCTTTTAACACATACAGTACCAGGTTTCACCTTCAAGAGATCTATCCTAATTTAGACTTATTTTCTTATATTGCACACAGAACAATATGACACAAACACAAGAATACAAAATTCAGTTTTCCTGGCGTTTGTTTTGTATTGCATAAAAGATGCAATGTGGACACGCTGACTGAAGTCTGGAAAAACATGTTCATCCTTCAAGGTGGTTTTTTTTGACTATCTCATCATCACTGAATTTAATTAATGATTTGAAATTAATGGATCAATGAGTTGGAATTAATGGGTTGGAAGTCAGTTGTATTTACATCCCTAACATGAGCTTCAGCTGCTTGTAATTTATGCTTTGGGACAGAGCAGTCTGGCAGATGGATACTAAATTGTGTTCAACCAGGAATTTCAAAAGACCTGGAGCCAGCAAAGTCATATGCTGAAACAGGAAAACTTTAGGCGCAACCTGCCAAGGTTTTAATTAGGCGTGGCTCTGAATAAGTGGTGTTTTACACGTGACTTGGACAGGGCAGGTAAATGTGAGCGACAGACATCAGAATCCCACTTACAACAACCAGAAGAGTCTGGCCTCTCCCATGGCATCATCAAGCCAAAATCTGCACTTAGAATGACAGAGGAGTCACTCTAAGATACGATGACCTAACTTTTGTGGCAAATACCATCAACTAAAGCATTAGCAAGGCACCCCCCAGTGCTCTCTTTCCTTGAGAACCTAATATAGATGCTCTGCATCGCATGTGAGTTTCTGCGTAGTGGAATCAGTAGAGGATTATGGCAAGAGCCTTCCTGCAGCTGCCAGGAGCTGCCAGCTGCACCCAGCGTGTGGAGAGGAAAAACAGCATCTCCTCAGAGTGGGAAAACCTCAGCTTGTACAGCCAGCCTTAGCATGAGAAACTATTTCATTGCTCCCACCAGCATGCAAACTAACCCAGTTCCTGTCACTCGCCACACATCCCTGCCACGGAGCCTGCAGGCTGTGAAAAGGGCGATGCTGTCCTGCTTAGCTGACTCATTTCATTTACAAAGAATACTTAAGAGGAAATACTTAGAGAACGCCAGTTGCATTCTGCAGAAGTGGGTGTCACCTGTTTGTTTCCATGGTATAAATATGCTGGCATGTAAATTAAATAAATCAGTATTCTATGGAATAGGACTATGACACAATTAAAGAAAAAAATTGATTAATCAGTCTTTACTTAACCAGTATTGCTTGCTGCTCTGGAAATAGTCTGCAGTGCTGGCTTCCAGATGGGCTTATTCAAACTCCTGCACAAGAGAAAAAGAACTATTTAAACAGGAAATATGAATGGCATCCAGAGCATTAGATCTTCATCCCGACTGAAGCTGGGCCAGTAGCTAGGAGACTTCGCCTTTGAGACTGAGTTTCATTTTATAAAAGAACTGGACACTTAGCAAAAGCTTAAGAAGACTGGAGAGTCCCTATAACCGGTGTTGGGGAATACAGATCACAGTGCCTTCCCTTGGCAGCTGCTGCTTTTGCATAAATACACTCTGATTAGCATGGTCAGCATGTTCTGATCAGCATGATCAGTTCATTCAGCGATGTGACAGAAGAGTAATTTTCCTAAAGAACAGTAAGCACAAGAGTGACATTTTACTTCCAAAAACTTAAAATCTGAGTTGTCAAATACAAATCAACTAAGAAGCCGGTAAGGCTGAGAAGTTACAGCCATTCCAGAGCATACATTGGCAGGATTCTGCAATATTCAAGGCCTCATCAAAGATTCATGAAATAAATTTCTGGTGCTTAATAGGGAGAGGCTTTTACTAGTAGTCAAATTTTCATGCAGGCAAGATCTTTCTCAGGTCCAATCAAAAAGACTGTCTCTCCCTATGAACTTTATCTTGCTTAAACTAAAAACATCACAGCTACAGCACTACCAATCAAGGTAATTTCAAAGTAATAAAATGTTAAAGCACAATTGAAAGGAATTCAGAATTTTAATGTAATAACTCAAGAATTTTACACCAATCTCACATTCAGCACACACATGCATTAATTTAGGAAAAAGCTTTCGGAAGTTAGCATCAAGCCACTTGAAGAGGGCTTGAAGTGAGCATTCAAGAGTTACAGGGAGCCAGAGAAGAGAAAGCCCACACCTCTGTTGCTATGTGCGGTATTACTCTGCAGGGTCTTAAAGGACACACATTTAATAGCAGCTTTGGTGGCAGCTGCAGATTGCACAGACAAGCAGACCAGACAGCTGTTTCTAATCACTGATAACTCATGTGAAAAGTGAACTGTCCTCACAACTCCCTATGCTTTGGCCAACGTTTGTTACCTGTATTCCCATGGAGTACCACCTCCAGACACACGTCGTAACTGTCCTTCACTAACCAAATTTTGCTCTGAGATCAGAGAATCTGTGTGTAAAATGGATGCACTTAGTTCTCCATGAAGCTGTGAAAGCTTTGTCCATGTGATTGCCCAGGGATGCAGACAAAAAGGATCCTGGACTGGACACAGGGCACCAAGCAGCACTGACATCTTCAGAAAGCACATGTGAGCAACGGTGTCCTAACTCACCTGGTGCCGGTAGTAACACCTGGAGGGGGAGAGGAATGGCCTTGGAGGGGAGGATGCTGCCAAGGGCTCAGCAGGAAGGCCCCAGAACTGATACTTCAGAAAGAAAAAGCAAAAATCACAGCTGGAGGAACAGCTGGCCTTGTGCTGCTCTGCAGGGGGACACCAGGCATGGATTCACAACAAACAGCTGAAGGACTGAAAAAGCAAAAACAATATAAAGAGGAAATCAACAGCAGTGAAAATTTGTTTGAAGCTGCTCAGCAATAGCACTTACATGGTTTTCTGTACTGGGTGGACTGGGACCTAAAGAAACTTGAGTTTCCAGTTCTTATTATGGTGTGCATTCTGTAAGATTCAAACCCAGAAGTACTTACAAGCCTGGATGTAGAATGAATTTATTGCCATAGCCCCTACAAATAGCAGCCTGCTCCCCTACTACTGGCATGAGTGAATGAATGAATGAAGGAATGCTGGTGTGTTAATAGTGGTAATTTTGGATGGAAGTCACATTAGTATATGGATATACAAGGCCTACTTATCTCTTAATAGGTCTAAGAGAAGATATAAAATGTCACGTTAGATCACAGAGTTCTTCCTAAATCAGAACACTCCATGTATAATTGATGAAGTATGTTTTCACCTCCCTACGTTTCTTTAATTTATTAAAAATGTCAAAAGACACAAGACTGCGTGGATCAATGGGAAGACATCTCATCAGTTCATTTTAGAAAGACCTCTACAAGCCATATGGAAATGTTACATTTTAAAGTACAATTTGACATTAAAATGTCACAAACTGCCTCCACTTCTTGATTTAAGTCATTTTAATCACAGGTTTTAGTTTGTAGTTTGTACAGCACCTTATGTTAAGCACGATGCTGAAACTCTTTAATTTAGACACATCTCTTTCCACTAAGTCCAGAATGTGCAAGGTCAAATATGAATTTAATGAAGGCCAGAATTTTATTGCTGGCATTTGCTGCTTGAACAGCTGTTACTGACAACCGATCCATGAGCATCTCAGTACTCAGCTTTTGTGAAGGTAAATACACCTACTGGTGCTCCAAGATTTTAATCAGCTCCTTCCAGGGAGATTTTAGAACCTCATGGTATGAACTAAACAGGAAAACAACGCAAACCAGAGGAATATAGAAGGAAACTGTGAAAAGGACCTACTTCAAGGAAAAATATTAAAGTAACTTTTTATGTATAGGTAAGCTGACCTTTCTAGTGAACTAACTGTGTGAATTGGTTGTGTGAAGTCTGCAGTGAGGCAACTGTAAGAACATTTATCTACCGGAATATATTTAAATAATTACTACTTACTCATATGAAAATATTTGATTTTTATAGAAGGCTAGAAGATTGCACATAGTTGTGTAACGCGATGGTTGTTTCTGAATGTAGCTCTATATAGGGCAGCCTTCCAAACTAAACAACAAAACTTGGACTTGAAATTCAAATACAAAAAAATTACTCATCAGGGATCCAAATATATTGAAGCCAAAAACTTAGCAAGCTTTCAGCTTGTCATGAAAAGCAGCAGTATATGATAAATGCAGACCCAGTACGCCTTATTTTCAAAACCTGACAAGCCCACAAAACCAGACTTGCAGCAGTGCACTCTATTGCAAAAGCCATCAGTGCTTGTTTGTTCAAAATAGAAACTGTCAATACTGCAAGAGCCAACCAGGAGACATCAATTCAGTGCAGATGGGGCCTCAGACTCATGCAAATGTCACAGAGTGTCTGTGCAAAGCTGGCAGGACACTGTGTGCACATTTTTGGTTGCATCTTTGGAGTTTTGACGTTCCAAACATCAAGCATTTATCTTCAAGTAATTTCAAATTTTACACAGGAGCATTTGAAGAGCTGTAGCTCTGCTGCAATTTGAACAACTACGAACGTCAGACAATAGACACTTGAGAACGGAAAAGGGCAACACACGACCTTGGATTTGCAAGGCAAAGCTTGTCAGATCTCGGGCTCCACTGCCGGTTACAGCTTCATTTATGAGAAATCATGTCGGGTGAAAGTGAAAGGCACATGCAAGTTTCTTTTTCTTACCTACAGATATCTCTGGCTTGCCAATATGTTACCTAGACTCCTATAAAAATAATACTGTGATTACTAATAACCGTAACAGATGTGGGTTATGTATTTTCATTTTTGTTGTTTTCATCGATTTTAAGGCAGAGGGAGACTTGAACAGTTGACCGTACTGTTTGACACAGACCATTGGTTTATTTGCATTCTGGTACCTCTGGCTCTTCCTTTGCTGGGAACTCAGTGGTGTTTCAGTCCACTCCAAACCACAAGAGCTTCCAGCACTCACCAGTGGAGCTAAGGAGGCTGAAGCACACTCACTACTGCTTTCATGCTGACATTTAATGGAATCAGTTTTACATTAATTTCTGGCAAATGAAATACTTGAGTGAATGTCTAGGGATAGCAAAAATATTCTCCAGGCCCCTTTTTTACCTCCATCCAGGTTTGTGAACAGCAGTTAAGCATATTGATGAAGAAATTAATACCTTTGGGCAGACATTTTTCAAATGCAATTGGGCTGGCTTCAATCACTCTCCAGTTCCACTGCTCTTCCCTGCCCGGAAAAACTAAGCATTCAAGTATCTAGGTTAGATTCAGAATACATCATGTGGATAGTTCACAAAACATTTTGGCTGGCCCAGTTAAATAACAGTATGTAAGTATATACTGCTCATAAAACCAGTGCTGCTCAGTATCAATCACTGATTCTTTTGACTGAAGGGTATATTCCGTTTTGATGGGTACACAGTGCCTTCTGAAAAATGCGACACACTTCAGGCCTCCTGTGGTATCAGCCCGAGCAATGGTTACTAGCAACTTCCAAAATCAATGCTGAGAGGAACAGTCCTTATTAAGAAAACCTCTGAAGTTTACAATCACAGGAGTGTTCATTTAAATAGTGCCACGTTTTACTCAAAACTGGCAGTGTTTGGTGAATGTCCCTTTTGCTTGTGGCAACTTTCCCTTCTGTTTCTTAGAAATGTCATTGTATTACCCTGGGTTCTGGCTGGACATATGGTTGTCTGGGGAAAACAAAAATTCCAGCCAAAGGAAACGGAACTGAAAGTAACTGGAGAATCTTTCTCATTCATCTTTTGATCTGTACAATAGATAGGTGCATTTCCTTCTAAAGGCTGCATTTCCCAGCTGTAAAGCAGTAAAGCTCCCTCCACCACTACTTCTGCAATTTCCGTCACACAGCTGTGGAGTGTTGCAAACTGGTAACATTTGTAAAGAGTATTGTAAAGTCATAAAAAGAGCAATGCCATGAAATTCTTACTCATAAACTGTGGAAAGCATTTCTGTCCTTGAATTCCAAGCATTTTTCATGTTTTGCAGTGTCCTCAAATTATAGTTTATGGTCTGTAATCTTACACTAAGCTTGGTTAAATTCCTGGTACATGAGTAGGAAAGAGTGTTTATTATTTCATCAGAAAAGTTACAGATATATGCCTTAGGAGCAATGCTTTCATCTTTCCTGGTAGCTGTCTCTTGCAGGCTCATACCGAAGAACAAGCTTCCATCATGGTTTTCATCTGCTGCTTTTCATTCACACGTTTATATTGTCTATAAATGTCTGGATATGTAACGCCTCGACTCAATAGCTCTCAAGTTGTATCTTCATGTTGCAGCTCTGCCTAAATGGGCAGATTGTGCATTTCAGATGGTAAGAAATGAACAGGCTCTGCATGAAAAGGCCTCTGGGAAGAGACAAGTTGTGTTCTGGGTCAGTCCCTGTCCTACATCCCACTGAGTGGCAGGAGAGAATTTCGGCTTCTTTTTCCAGCACTTTTACTAGAAGCTACAACTTGGCTGGGCACGGTTTGGCCTCTGGAAACAGGTTAGCTTTGATCATAGAGGCATAAGAGTCCTGTGAAGGTGGGATGAGACCTCTAGATTGCAGATCTAGAAACTCTGAGGTGTACCTAAGCATGTCCAAATGCCTCAGCAGGATGGTGCTCCTCCAGTTGCAGAGCTGACTCTGGCTACCTACTGCTTGGGACTGAAGCACTTCCTGATACCTTTTCCCACCCCCCTTCCTCTCTTCTCCCTTCAGTGTGCACAGGCCCTGCAATAAAACCTTCTCAGTCAGAAGGAAAGGGAACTCTTTATTGCACTGAAATTATAGATGAACAGATGACTTACACCTGGGAGGTACTGCAGCTGCATTTAATCAGCCAGGAAATGTTGCATAGTCACAAAATGTTGCATACAGGAGAACTGAGACTACTTGTTTTTAATCCTCTGCCCTGCTGGGCATCAGTTTCCACAGATGGGCTGGGTTCTCTAACTTCTCTAGAACTCAGGGCTAGCTTTTTCTGGTCTAAACCTATTGTTAACTCTAACATTTATTTGCCTACTGCAGCTAAGGCTGAATACTCGTTTAACCTCACATGCTGTACTTAGAGTATATTCTAGGAAACTTTATTTAGTTCATGTTTTCACGTGAAATACATTTTTTAAATAGTATTTTTTAATACAAAACACCAGTATGGTTTTCCTTTGCTCAGTGTTGCTAGTTTGATGTTTATGGAACAAACGTCAGTATTTTTTCAAACTGACTTAAATAATAGAGGCTTGAAGTACTTCTCATCCCTTCAGAGACTTCATTAGAGACACTTTCTTAAAGGGGTATCATTATCTTTTCAACATCCTCAGTTTTATCCAGCAGTTTACTAGTGAGATCTTTTGTGGGAATGTAGGTGCTTCAGGCTTCAATTTGGGGAATCAGGCTCAAACCCCTCCCTGGCTCAAGGACATGCTTCTCAATCTTATTTTGAAATTAGGACCTCACACCACAAACCCATAGAAGGAAATATTCTCCCCTTTTCCTGTCAACTTGCTTTAGTTCACAGAAAGGCTTTCAAGAGCCACTGACCTACAGAAAGAATGGGCCTTGCTTTTAGGCCTGCAGGTTGGGGCTTTGATTTAACAAAGGTAAGCCAGTGACTTCTGTCTCAGCTTCAAATACCACTTAAGTAGCTTACCTAATAACTGATTAATGTGCAGTAAGTTAACAGCACTCAGAGGGGTCACCAGAACCCAGTGTATCCCAGCCACAAGTAACTGCTCTAGATGTTAGGTCCCCAAATACTTAACAAATACTCCTCATTTCCTCTCAGTGAGAGGAGACGGCTACTTACTTTTTAGGACAACTGCAAGAAAAGGGAGAAATTGAAGTTTGACTGCTCTCCACCAAGCAGGGACACAAGTCTCACTTTTCCACACTCTGAAGAGGTGTAAGTACTAATCAGCTGCCCCAGCAATGCTCTCTTGGCTTCCTCCATTTTTAAAAGACTGCCTTTCTTCAGAGAATGATTTTTGAACAATCTCAAGGGGGGAAAAGCTTCAGCTCTGTAGGCAATAGTTCCTTACTGGCTGCTTGCATGGCACACTGGCTGCTCTGGATCTCCTTTCAAAGAAATTCACTGCTCTCAATGTATACCACAGAGGACCATAAACAGGCTCAGCTCTTCATCTCAGAAACCTCCAACTTGTCTTGGGCAATGCTCAATGTTGTGACATACTTCTTTTCTGGCTTTTAGCTTAATTAACTAGAACAAGATCACCAGGCAGTGTGTTTCAGAGCAGGGCTGAAATCCATGTCCTCATTCAATGCTGAAGCCATTGGCTTGTCTTGTACCTTGCTGCACCTGTTTCCTGATCTGTAAGTGTAAAGCTGGTCCTTGCAAAAGGGTTTGTCATACACAAATGATGAATGTGGTTTAACCAGCACATCATCTTGTCTTTCACCCAGTGACCTGCTCTTATCACACCTGAGAGACGAGCAGAGCAGTCAGAAAGACAAGCACATCTTTGCAGTTTCAACTGCCTTCGAAAAGCATATGGGATTCTTGCAGTCAGATTTTTCCTGTTTGCTGTATTACGTGAGTTCACTCTAACAGTGTGTAATGATTGCTGACAAAGGATGTAAATAATACATATGAGATACAGCAGGGGGATGAAGAGGGTGGACATCTACTGAAAATAACTTCGATGATAAAAGAATCGATTGAGATGAATTTTCAACACATTGACTCATTTAGATGGAATAATTTGAACAAATTTCCAGTGATCATCCAGACTCTTCTCTAAAGCACAACTTATGACAGAAGATGATAGATAATAATAGAAAGATAGTAAAAATCTTGTGAGCTCTGAGCCTGTAATTACTTGCACAGTAATAAGCTGGAATGCTTCTACTAGATGTCTTCAGCATGCAAGGATGAAAACATGTTTTTTCCCTCCAGCAGAGGGGGCTTGGCAGTAAGTTTTCTAAACACAAAACCAAATGATTTCTTCAGAAATTGAGTAATACTAACATTGAACTGACTTTTGTAGGAACTTGTGTAGTATTATAGGTGAAAACAGAACTTCCTCCAAACAAGAGATTCAAATATAAACAGACACAATTCCAGTGAGTGCTGTTCTGGCTATCTTGGTTTGCCTTATTTCTCAGTGTGGCTTTTCTGTTTCAGCAGAAAGCCCTTGCAGTTTCACCTGACAGGCAGTGTGCAAATAAAGAAGGTCTTGCTCCTAATTCCTCTGAAAAACCAAGTCCAAGTTCCTGTTAAATCTGTCCCTGTAAAATACTTCAATACACGCACAAGAAAAAAAACAGAGAAGGCACTAAGGGGTAAAGTCCTGGTGGAAAATTTCCCAAGCCACGACAAAGGTGCGTATTTGAAGGCAGAGCATGTCCTCTGAGTAGTCCAGAGTTTACAGTTCAATTATTTGAGGCCATAAACAATTGACATAAATCCGAATGGCCAGAAGAGACACTGGCAACCTCACAGTATGGGGGAGACCAGAACTGTGGATGTAATCCAAGGTGGTAAAAAAGCCCATCTGAAGCTAATGCTTAGTGTTAAGCTGCACACAGTATTATGTAAAGACAAAAGAGTGACACAAATTTCCCTCTTAATTAAAACAGGCTTGCTAGTCATCTGGTAAATTCCTCTTTTGCATAGTTAATTGGACTTGTCCTCCAAGTACTGTTTCCTTGCTAGATTTCAACTCTAATAGGGGAAAAGCACAGGCAGGTGCATTCGAAAACCTGGGATAAAATTCTCTTTATTATTTCTGATGAACAGTCTTACTCCACATGTGACTACTTGATAATGGCACTATTCAGTGCTGTTCAAAACCTGATTCTTTTACTTCTAATGAGAACTAGCTGTCAGTTTTAATGACAGATTCTCGTAAATGTAATTTCACCTCTGTGGCTCCAGCTTCTGGTGAAGGAAATATTGAAAATAATGATGCACAGGAGTAACTCAAAATGAAATTCATGCCAGATGTAGCAGTAGGTGCAAATGACTCACCGTGACCATGTAAGGGTGCAGCACCTTCCCCCCCTGATGTGGGCACGGGCTGTCCTGTCACAGCCACAGGCAGCAGTCACCTTGCAGGATGCTGGGAGGTGCAGCACTCCCAGCACTGCGCTCTGCCCACTCACTGCCCTCACTGGTCATTCTGGCGAGCTCTTCTCAGAAGGCAGAGTCTCAGCACCCACTCTGTGTTTGTGGGGCACCACCCACGTAGCCCCATAATTTTCCCTAAGTACTAATAATTTAAAATAAGAGTATGTGGAAGAGGAGGAGGGTTCGGGTCACCTGGTGAAACAAAATGATCATTTAGTGTGAATATCAGAGTGATAAGGTTGTCTATTGAACCTCCTATTTGGGAGTGGATATGTGTATCAGTACTATGTACTGACAGTATTTCTGGTATTTCTGGTAGAAGAAAAAGGGGTTTAGGGCAGTTCACTGGGAGGAAGGGGGATGGGGCAGGTCACTGTGTGGCCTTGAATCCCAGAATCCCAGCTAATGGCACCAGCTCTGATAGATGGTGAGCCCCAGTCCTTCCTGCCTTTGACCCCCTCATCCATGCCACATCTCCAGCACTTCCACCCACTGATGTCAGCTCCCCTGTCTTTGGACCCAGTGTCCTCTGCATCCCTCACCCCACTTCTCCAGTGGCAGGTTCCCAGTGCCAGCCACCCTTCAGATCCCTCTGGCTTGTGCAATAATCTGAGTTCCTTCCTGGCACCAGCGCCTTGGGTATCCCCTTCTCAGGTGCACCTGGAAAAACCCTGACTCCTGCTTTCCAGATGCCAGGCTTGCAAAACACATCAAGTCCTCCATCATTCACCTCTGTGAGGGCAGCACGGGAGGACTCGGCTGAGGGAAAGCAACTGAGTGTCAGCTTTGGTAAGGCCGTGCCCTGCAGAGCACTGCTGTGGGGGGCACTGGAGGGGACTGGGGAAAAGAGAAGAAAAGTGGGCAGTTATAGGAATTTGCAAGAATAAGAAGAATGTACTTTGATGTTAATGACTTGAGTCAGAATACAAGGAGGCTGAACTTCCCAGAAAGGAAGTTCACTAACAAGGAACCACAGATAACCTTCAGATGCCAAACTGAAAACTCTGGAGAAAGTAGATAATTCTCAGAAGGAAAAAAAATACAACCCTGTACAAAGTATACTTAATGTAACAGAGAGAAAGAAAGCAAAAGGCAGACTGGATCTTGAAACTAAAAGAGGTATTAAACAGAAATTAAAGGGTCACTTAGATACCACCAGGCTGGAAAGCAGAAAATACCAGAGTGGACTAAATATTAAACCTGAGCAATAGGTATTTGTTCACAGAGAAAGGTCAGATGGGACAATGTTCCAGTACTATTATGGAAGAAACCAATAAGGAGTTAGCTGGGACTAGCACAGAGGGAGTACAATAAAATAAAAAAAAAAAAAAAGGACTGTGGAGGAGAAGACACAAGGTAGAAACAGAAGTGTAAAGAAAGAAGCAGCATAATAAATATTGTATGGATGAAGAGGGAAAAAGAACAGCTTGTTCTAGGTCAGTCCATGGAAACCTGCAGATCTCCCAAACCTGTTTTATTAATTCCCAATGCCAAGTTTAAAGCTGTGTGTGTACAGAACTTTTCACACGGAAAGGCAACTGTCTCTACAAATTCAAAATAGACCAGGGAAAGCATTATCTCAGTGGCAAAGGATGTTCCAAAACCATGAGCCCAGAGGAGTAAAATGACATCTGACTGCTTCAGACATAAAATATTCTAGTGGAAGTGAGACTGGATGCTGCTGATCTAAAAGACATTAGACATTAATTACTACTGCTGTTACTTTAATATGGGATTCTTCTAGGTCAGTTCATCTTTCCATAGGTGTTAATTCTTTGAAGGAACAGCAGGTACATTAGAAAATGTATTATAAACAAATATGTAATTGTCTCCTATTCAGCATATTTACACGTATACTCTTAAAAAAAGAAAAAAAAGGTAATTTCTGAGTATTTTTGCACATGAAATGAAAGCAACAAAAATTTGATTTTTAGGCCATCAAGAGATGCATGTAAGAGGCCAGTAAAAGTATGTGAATATAAGTCCCAAGAACTTTCACATGAAAGATCCAAGCAGGCACATCATTTTGCAGGCATAGATGGGGTCACTGCTAACCAGAGAAGAAGTCTGAACAGTCCTGTTGGGTCTACTGTGAGATCATCACCTTAAGACAATAAAAAGTAATGGGTCATATTTGTCAATTCAATTCCTCCAGGGATGAATGGAGCCCATCTTGGTATGGTGCAAAAAAAGAAGTAAAACTACCCAACTAGAAAAGTATGTCTGTGCTGAGTTCCCAGTGACTGCAACGGCTGAGTCACAGTGGGTTCTTGGACATGCAGGGGAGTTTTAGCAGGAAACCGCCTACCACTTTATTTACAGCTCTCCTTCAGCTCTGCCATTCCACTCAGCTCGGGAGATGATTTTATCATTCTACATCTTGTGGATGCAGTTGCACAGAGACACTTTCCAAAAGGCCACACATGTTTAGCGTTGGTTTTTCATGAGGTTTCAATACATTCACTTCAGATGGAAGAAATACTGCCCCTTCTGCCTCCTTCTCTCCATTGACTCAGATTTGTTTGAGTCATCCCTGACCTGCACAGATGCTTTGCATTGCTCAGCTCATGTGTTTAGAAACCAGCACGCTGGCAGTGTGTGCCTTGTGAGCACAGGCAGATGCAGCAGCACAAAAGCACTTTCTTCAAAATTTGAACACTTGTGGTGTCTTGTGACTAACTTTAAGTAAAGCAGGAGTTCCTAGATGCAGAAAAGCAGGGGAACCTCAGTTCTGCCAGCCTATCCTGCCTCAACTCAGTGATTTCCACATTCAGCACCTGGGAGAGTCCTGCTCGCCCACGTGCAGCACACCATCTTTTTGGCAATTAACGTAATTAAAACAACAGTAAGTTTGTACTAAAAAAAACTATTCTGGAATGCTAGCAAAGTTTCTTCTTTGTAGAACACAGAATTGCCTATAGGAAACCGTGTTAAAAAAATCTAATTGTTTGCAAATTCCAGCCCTTAAGATTGAGACAGGGCCTTCCTTGTGTTTCCTGCCAATTCTGTCCTAGTTTTGTGAGAGCTGAGATCACACGTTTCCCCAGTACCCCTGTGTCAGTCAGTGCACACATGTGAGTGGGCAGATTTCAGGTTGCATATGCAAATATAAATCTGATATTGCCCAGTTTTTCAGTTCTTGGCTTTTGTAACCACGTAGCATCGGCGTGGTGTGTGTACCAGGGTAGAGGATGGCAGGAAGGCTGTGGTATGTGCTCTACTGAAGTGCAAACTCCTAATTAGGAGAACAGAAGAGGAAATGGGGTAGTGATTCTCTGGAAGAATGATGGGCTCTCTGCACAGCCTCATGACTGCACTGAAATCCCATTTTCAGAGGGGAGTGGCTACTAAATCCTTGGTAATGAAGACTTGTCTCCATGGAGTGCTCCTCAGTGTGGTAAACCCAGTGGAGAAAAATGAACAGACCCTCCAAAATCTGCTTCTGCCTGCACAGGCATCTGTCGTATTTCCCCAGCCCTGAGAAGGGGACTGGGAGGAGAAAAGGGAAGAAACAAAACCCAAGAAGATACCCATTTCTGTCTGCATATAGCAGTATGCAGAATAGTTTATGTAAATTAGACTCAGCTATGGGACTTCTGGGAAGTTGGCAGTGACCCTGTCAGTGTCTCAAAGTTAAGGTATGAGTGAAATTAAGAGAGGAAAGTCTCTTAAAGCTGTTTCTAAATAACCAGTACAAACATGCAGTTCATTCAGCAAGAATTGCTTTGGCAACCTACACTGGCAGCTTCAGACACTTGGGGTTACTTTTTCTTTTTTATTCTACACAAAACTCTGTTTGTGGGTTATTTTTTGAAGCCAGATTCAGCTTAAGCCCTGCCTTTGAAGGTCACATTTGAGAGATAATCATAGGCAGAGCAGAGAAAGGATGCTGCATGAATCATGAGAGATGATCTGTTTGCCAAAGGCCTGCAGGCTGTACCACTCTTGGCATTTTGTGCAGCAGATCTGTCACATGAAGAGGATTCATGCATGACCTGAAACAACTCAATGAGTGCAACTCCCTAACAGCCAATGGGTTTTACCTCCCCAGGCTCTAGTCCAGTGTTTCCCTCTCCCCCCAGATCACAGCTTTCCTACTCTTCCCCCAGCATCACATCCACGTGTTGGTTCAAAATGAACAGAAAATAGCCACACTCAGATCCGCCCGCCACCTGCTAGCAGAAACTGGGAATTCACTGGAATTCATGGAACTGGAGGCAGGTCACACACACATTATGCCCCTGATGTCACAATTTATCTGCTCAGTTGATATTTTAGAGTTTCATGTATGTAGTTCAGTTTCCCTGAAATTAACCTTTGAATAAAAAAAAAAGAAAAGAAAA
>WAAG01004047.1:0-10876 GCA_013390105.1 Tichodroma muraria
ACCGAAGTGTGGCAGGGAAAAACCTGATTTTTTCTGTGAGATTGGATAAATATATAAATGGGTATACGACCCCAAACAACTCACTCAATGAAGTTTTTAAATAGCTTATGGTTGTTCAAGTACTCAGAGTTGCGTGCATGGGAGAAATGCCAACAAGATATTCTCAAGAGGTCAAAACGACAAAACGAACTTCGCTGGCAACTTTAGAATATCAAAGAACTTGGGCAGAAGGTTTAGTGCAACATTCAGTCAGCATATAATACTTCTCAAAGTGTAGACTTGGCCCATTGAACTTAGCAAACACCAAGCCTGTTTGATTTTAAGTTACTCAGAAATTCTGAGAGGTAATTAGAAGAAGGAGAAGGAGGGAAAGACAGAAAAGATACAGAAGAGCCCACATATGGTAATCAACCCCTGGGTTCCAGCGGTGTTCAGACAGAACTTCCCCAAGGAGGTGGGATCTAGACAATGCGATGGCCTCGTGTTCAGCCTTAAATACCCCTGGCCTTCCAGGGCCCTTTCCCCAGGTGAGATTTCAGTCATGTGGCCACTCGGGAGCTGGAGTAGAGGCTCCAGAGGTGGAGTCTGGGGCATTGTCTCCACTGTGCCAATGAGTGGCATCTCTGTTGGGTTGGGTTACGGGCTCTAGGGGGCTGAGGGTGTACAGGGCAGGGCACTGCCTTGTCAGGGTAAGGTCTGACCTGCCCCTTTGCTCAGCACACGTGCACCCCAAAATACCTCAAGACATCATTCTCTTAAAATGGGATTACATGATGGAATTCTCCACAGCAAAATTAAAGCTCAAGAAGGTTTTACTTCCACTTCTAATCCTATTTCTAGGATTTTTCAGGTTTATGTAGAGCTTTCTAGGTGGACGCTGGTAGAGTGCTGGCTGTTCATACTCTTGTCTCACTATTATCACTGCTTGCATCAGATAATTCTGTTTGAGAGATGTACTTTAGCAACACTGAAGCATAGTAATCAACAAAGTTGTTTGCACCATATATTTTAAGGGAAAGAAAAGAAAGACTATGGTTGTAAATAAATGAGGCCTCGTAGTGTGCTTTTGTGGTGAAGTATGGAAATGTTAAAAGCTGGTATATAAAGCACGGTTCTGAATGTCAGATTTTAAAAGAAAATGGAAAGGAAAATAATATATCAATTACTCTGACTACTGCCACACGTAGAATTACAAAAACAGATTTGCTTAAACAAAACTTTTTATTTAGTCTTGATTTTGGATGCAGTAAATGGTTATGGAAATTTCAAATCATCTACTAGTTTAGGACAGGAGAAGAAAATCTAAGTGTTAAGTTGCATGCAGATGGAAATTAAATACTATAAAAATAGTATTTTTATTAGTGTTGTGTTTAAATAGTGGTTGGAACATGTAGAGCTTTCTTGCAGATGGATTTGAGGATCATACAGGCCTTCCTTGCCATAGGTGGGGAAAGTTGTTTGCTAGTTTCAGGTATAGTTAATCCAGATTTTTAAATAGCTTGAGCTCCTCACATGAGTGATCCTTTTTGGAAAGCACCTGCAGAAGTATTCAGAATGATTCTACTGCCCAGCTGTATGTTCTGCTGACTGATGCTGTTTGTTACAGTAAGAAGGTCAGTCCTGTAACTGCAGGTGGATGATGTCTTGTGTATTGTTCATTTTGCATTCTGGGTTCATCATCGTGTAAATTTACACAGAGGAATGTACAACCCATTGTTATACTGTATTAATGGGGTACTGATGTGCTGTGGTACATTCTAAAAAAATTCGAACTGGATTTTTCTTTGATCCATCAGGAATTTGGGATAACAGGTATCATTAATCTGGTATTCCCTCCGTACTAACAGAAAGTCATTGCATCTGAAACTTTATTATGTAAGTAGACAGCTATTAAAAATACATACAATGACAGTAATATAATTTTTTTAAAAGATTTGAAGCATCTTCCCTCAGTGGCAAAGGCACAGGATTTCTTGAAGCTGCTTGCACAACAATCACAGTTTGTCTTGATACAGTTTTCTTAACAATAGGTGCTTGCAAAGTGAGCTACCCTGCTTGTTGTTGTGAAGCAGAGTATTGTTTTGGTACGTTGATTGCCTATTCATTGTGTCTCCCAGAGGATGCTGGAGTTAATTATCTAATGTCTGACTGCCAGTCCAGTTTACTTTACCAGATCAGACACTGGGCAGTAATCTCAGTCACACAGAGAACTGAAACATTCAGTACAGGCAGTTTCTGAAGAACAGCGGGCTTTGACCATCAGCAAGCACTGTGCATGTGGACAGAGAGTTAACTAGCACTGGCTTTTGTTTGAAAGTCTCCCAGGTATTATCTTTCAGATGGGTGTATGAATGCTCTGTTATGGGTGGAGGTCACATGCAGGACTCTGCTTCCAACCTGTCTTGCTCCTCTGGAATACTACACCTTAAACCTGTATTGGCACTAGCTGTTTCTCCAGTCATTAGGGGTTTATATTTTCATTCTTTGTTTCCAGGTTTGTCTGAGTTCTTACGACTTCTAGATAAACCTTCAGGATTTAGTATCCAGGTATTATGTGTATGGCGTCACCAGTTCTGTTATTTTAAAAGCTGATTTGCTATTGAAAGTAATGCTTGCAAGTTGATTTTCCTAATAACAGGATCTGATGCTCTTCCTGAGTAAGACTGACTTCTTCAGGTTTTGTCTGTAAGGAAGTAATCTGTATTGATTTTAGCAACATCGTTTGCTGCATTGTGTCTCCACAAATCCAAATCCACATCGATAGCTATAAAATTGCTGCATTATTTAATCATATTTTTTTTCTTTATGAAGTTTTTGTGTATATTTTAACTCATGGATAGTAAGGCATGTCGTTGATGTATGTTAAAAACATGTTTATATTCATACATGACTTTGCCTAGCAAAAAAAAGGAATTGGTTTACAAAGCCCCATATTCTGATTTGTAAAACTGTTTCCTGTCAAAAGCTGTTTCTGTCTCACTATGTTAAGGCTAATTCTGTGCTCTTCTGCCAGAGTTCAAGGTAACTTCTTTGTCTTCTTTTCTAGTGTAGNAAAAAAAACCTTGGGGGTATTGGCCAGCGAGAGTGGAATCCATGTCTCTTGGGACTGTGGGAAGAGCAGCTGCAAAGACGTGATTTAAGCACAGCTCAAAAAACATCTTGCATCTGCTTCTAGACAGAAAAGGAGGGGGTAGTGTGGGGATGTGTGTTGATCTCTGTGTTTGCTACTTAATTGCTCAATGATTATGCTTCCCCATATAGAATTAATTTGATCTGTTACGGGCATCACTATGATAAATGTAATGTTAATTCCAACATTTGAATAGCAGTCAAGGCCACTTGAACCTCTTTAAGGACTCAATGTATTGTGCTGGCCTTTTCATATATAGGTAGTAATTTTCCTATTAAAAATTTTGTGTTGTTTCTAGCTGGCTACATAGGAGCTATTTTTTTATCAATTGCTTTTGTTGCAGTCTCATTTTTGTCCAATAACAAAATGCTACAGCAAATGCATTACTTTTTTTCTATTTTCATGTATTGCTGCTACAGTAATTTTAAAGAAAAGTTTAAGGAAAGATTGATTGTTAGATGTATGATAGTGGTACGTTAAATTGGGTCCTTTTGGCTTTTTTTGGCAGGGGGTTTGTTGGGTTTTTTTGGGGGAGGGGTTGTTTGGTTTTTTTTATTTGGGGTTTGGGTTTTGTGTGTGTGTCTGGTTGTTTTGGGGGTTATTTTGTAGGTTTTTTGGGTTATTTTAGAGGTGATTTTTATTCCTTCTAAAGGAAGGAATACAGTTTTTCCTCTAACTGTATGGGCTGAGGGGTGGCGGTGGCAGAAGCAGCTTTCAGCAGCTGCTGCCTTTCTGCACTCAGGCTGGTCCACAGGAGGTCAGGTGCTCTAATAGGAAGGAGAACCAAACCCCAAAGTTGAAACCTATTCACAAAATGCAGTTAAGGGTAAAAATGTTCAATTCAGTGTGTTTTGTCTGCTGTTTTGTTTTGGAGATAGAAAAAAATGAGCAATTAAAAAAAAAAATGCAGTAAGGCCTGTGGAAATGCTGTAGAGACTTCGTATAAGGGCTAAATCGTTTGATAATGATTTTTCTATCTTTGAATGTTTTGTATGATTTTAAAAAAACAGTCTTTTTTTCTGACATTCTTTCAGTGTAATGCTAATGTATTGGTTTATTTGAACGTTAATTATCAAATTGTTTTGAGAATTTTCAAATTAAAAGGCTAAGTGAAAGTTCTCTGTGAGTTACAAAATCCAGTTACTAGAATCCAGTATAAATGAAACATGAGTTGAAATAAGATTCTGTTTCAAAATTTGTTTTCAGAGAGACTGTGAGAGAAGAAATTCTGAAATTCATTTCTAACCTGCTGGAAGTGCATGCATACATACGTCTGAATGTTTTTAATGGCTTCTCTTCACCCCACCATCTAATAATAATAATTTTTTTGTGTGTCATCTCCAACAGGAAACAGTCCTCAAGACAGCCCTAGGAATTTCTCTCCCAGTGCCTCAGCCCACTTTTCTTTTGCACGAAGGTAAGAGGTTGTTTGTAGTATTCAACACACATTTTGCATAGAGGAAATGTTGTTGGATGCAGATACAGAAGGTGATTGCAAATACATCTGTCAGGTCTGTCACTAAATATTAGTTCCCTTATGTAAACCTTTTTAAACCTCAGTGGCAACAAATTACTGAATGCAATGCAGTGCGAACATAATCTTTTGAATTTAAAAAAATAGATTCATTATTTAATTGTAATGAATCTGATTCAGACATTATCATCCTACCTAGTGAGATATGGGGAAATTTTAAACTAGTTGAAGGTTTCTTCCTGTATTTTTTTAATGATGTAAGAAGTGCATTGATTATAATGTCACTGTTACACAGGTCCTGATTTTACTGACAGCAGCAGTATCATTACCAGACCTTGAATACCTGTCATTGACCTGTTTCAGTATCTGTACCAATCTGTGAGACAGTCAGCATTGTCAGAGGAGTGTTGTGAGGATTAGTTAATTTTAGTAGAATTTTTGAATATCTAAGGTGAATTTGAAGTGATTTATGAAGTAAATTATTATTAAATGAACCTTAACCAAAGTTGATAGCATGTCATGGGAGACTGCCTGTTTGTGCCAGTGTGGTTCCCCATCACCTAACACATTGTCACTCTACTTTAAATAATATGTTCATTAGCTCTTAAGTCTGTGAAGGCAGGCAGAGTTTATATGTTTACTGAGAACTACATATGTATAAAAAATGAAATTGGAATGCTTCAGCAGTGTCAGGCATGTAACTGTTGGGTTTGCACTGGGCTATAATTTGCCTGTAAAGTTTCAATTACTTTATTTTGGGAAATCAGTAAAAGTAGCACACACGAATTGTCAAAAGTAAGTGCAAGGAAATGGCTTAACTTTTTTTTTTAAAGCTGTGGAGGGGTGAAAACTTGAATAATTTTTTAATCTGAATCTAATTCATTTGTGACAGTGGATATTGTAAATCTTTCTAATAGCTTGTGATGATATTTTTTTAATTATCTTAAGAAAGTTGAATACTTCTTTTGAATTTACTTCCTCTTGATAGTTTTCCTTTTGCCCGAGATTCTATCTCTTCAGAGATTACATTTGTTTGTGAGCGTATTTTTAGAAAGATTCATTAAGTCCAGAAATAGGTTATAACGGAAAAAGCAGATGTGAAAGATCGAGCATTGCTTAGAAATACAGCAGCCGGGAAATAGTTTTCCTTCCCCACCCATAATCAACAGAAAATTTAAAACTTTGTGCTTTTGCAAACCTTAAAATTCAGAATTAATGAAATAAAAAAAGGATTTGGTTTTCTAGTGTTTCATCTGGATTTTGACCTCTCTAGAGCCCTATAATGAGCTTTAAATAGATTCTTTAACTGAAGGAAATTTCTCTGATTTAAAAATATCTCACCACTTCAGTGGGATTCAATAAACATTTAGAGCAATTTTATGTGGAAACTGATTTTGTTCTGTGTTTATATTGAAAATGCTTGATGACAATGATGTTTAAACTGCATTAATACAACCTTTTAATATGAGTTTGGTATGTCTCTTGTGGTTGTTTTCATATAAGCTGTGGTAGGATGAATTTTCATAGTAAAATGAACTGTGGTTAATGAGAACAGACTTCTGACTTTATGCCTTTTCTGTTATATTTTGTAAATTTAATGGATATACAAAGAAAAGGAAGGACAAGGGTGGTATAGGACAGGTTGAGGGAGCAGAGAGTGGTATAGGGGTGTGGATATTCTTTTTTCATCCACTGCCACCCAGTCAGTGGGGATACCAAAATGCTGGGACAGTAGGAGGAGGGGAGAGAGAGGCAAAGGAAATGATTTGAAGCTTCCTGTGTAGCTGCTTCCTTAGTGTACCCACTTCTCATCAGGCACTGGCCATGCCATGCAGCAGCCACAGCAGAGGGAGCTGCCTCAGGGAGGTGGCCCTGTGCAGTGCTGCCAGCCGGTGGGCAGGTATGGAGCTAGCCTTCCCCAGCACCTCGGCACCAAGCTGCAGGGGTCACCTTCCTCTGCCCACCTCTGGTGGGGTGATCAGTGCCCAGCAATAGCCTGTGCCTCTGGAAGTCAGCATTTCTGCTGTAAATGCAAGTCTGGCATTTACGTACCCACAGGTAGGTGACAGATTGCACTTTCTAGAGCTGCTGGAAAGTGAGTAAAACCATACTTTAGGGCAGAGGCAGGTGTTGTATCACGAGTCCAGGGGAAAATGCTGTAGGGGCTTGGTCCCCTTTTTTCCCAGAATCCCTTATGAATGCCTCCTGTTGTCCTACCTTTGCCTCCCAGATAACTTTCTGTGATAGCCTATCTGCACCCTTGGCAGCCTTTCTGTGTGATTCAAGTACCCTGTTCACTGTGAGATACTCAGTTAAGAAATACTTTCTTTCTCACAGATGAAGAATACATGGATCTCACCCACATTTAAATACTGCCTAAGCTCTTGTTTCAATTCTGAGCAGCTAAGCCAAATGACAAGAGAATTACTTTTAGAATAGTGCTTTCATATGGAGGTATCTCTCACGTACCTGGGTGAAGAAGAGAATGAAAAAGAATGACTTAAGAACAAAATTATGGCAGAGGTGGAAGTTTTTTCCAGAGTTCAGTATTTGACACAATTAGCAGTCTCTAGCACATGTGCTCTTCATATTTTAATACTAGTAATATACTGTAGTTCCTTTTCTCACACTCTATGTATACAAAGGCCCAGAGTTGTGATTGTAGTTTGTGGATTAATAAACGGATATATTGGAAAGAAGCAAGGGGCTTTTTAGACAATTAGCTTGAAGGAAGGGACCTTTTAAACCTCTGTATCAATGGATTTAAGATTCTTGATTTGACATCAGTTCTTCAAAATTACGCTTCAATTAATCTTCAGTTCTTCAGACTTTCACTTTTTGTGTCAGACTTGGGAGATGATCTTTGTAAAACAGATCCTCAGTTCTCCTTTCTGCACTGTCATACCGTTTGTTAATAAAAACTTGGCCTGTTTTGTTATTTATATATTATTTTGCGTTTTTCTTTTAACGCATTTGATTCAATTGTACTGCAGTCATGGGCATCGAAATGACAGGTAAATTCTACCTTCTCAAAAATCCAAGCATTTCTCTCATAGTTGTTTTTTAGTTTGCCACTTTGAATGTTGACATTCCATGTTGTCTTATGTGTAGATCACCTCAGACAATGAAGAACATAAATTGGGTTTTGGTTATAATTTATTTTATTTGGTATATTTATTTTATTTTTTTGTTCTGAGTGAGCATTATTTTTCTTCTGAAGATTTATTTTTCCTGATCTATGTATGTAACATTTAACATTTAGGTTTGGTTTTACATAATCATTATCTTCTGCTGATGCTGCTGAAGAATGCACTACCCTTTTATGTCAATCAGACTGTGATGGTTATTCTGTGGCTCAGAGCACTGTGGTCTACATGAAGTTTTTAATTTGCTTCTCATTAATTTTCGTGTGATGTACCTAAAAGTTGTGAACTTCTTGTCCATTTCTGTTTGTATTAGATACCAATTCTGTGTAGCTGTTCATTCCCTTTGTGGTTGTTTCATCTCATAGATTTTTAACTGTAAAGAAAAACACAATAAAAATAATTCATCCTTGGTGAATGCTTGTTTATTGTGGTCCCCTGTGCAAGTATACTGTTTGTTAAAACCCCTATTTGTATCATGCTTTTGGGATGCAGTTTTACACAGTAGTACTTCCACGGATGTTACTGCATTAAATACTGCAGCATTCATTTGACTAACCTCTGTTTCATAACTTCCAGGACTGATGGTCGCCGCTGGTCTTTGGCTTCTCTCCCTTCTTCTGGCTATGGTACAAATACACCCAGCTCAACTGTTTCTGTAAGTATCTGTTTTGCTGTGCTGATAGATGCCTTTTGCATGCTTTAGCTTCTCAAATGTAGCATGCTTCTCTTAGGAGAAGACAATGTAGGTTTTGTTATGTTTGATAGACTTGGAACTAACGTGATAGGAAACTGTTTTACTTCCCTGTAATAAAAAATACTTTATGCAATATGTACCTTGCTTAGAGATACTTTCTGGTATTGAATAGTGTTTAACTGCCCCCTTTTGATCTGCCTTATTTTAACCATATAGTAGTTAGGTATCAAGTCCTAAGTGAGGCTGCCTTGATAACAAGAAGAAAGGGAAACTGTCTATGGCATGATTCATCTGTCCTGGGTTAGACTGCTGTCTTAGGATGGGATGAATCACACGTTTGCCTTTCTTTTCCTTTGGCAATTGTGAGATTCTAGTGCATGATAACCGTTTAGATACCTAGTCTTTTATATGTCTGTAATCAGAATAGAAGGAGTCATTTGAGAAGCATAATAGAGTAAGTTTAATTTACTAACTTTTACTTTTTAGACTAATTGTTTAAGTGGGAGTGTGGCGGTTGGAAAAAACAGCTGGGAATTAAACTCCAAATGAGCACCCCCATTTTCCCACCTGCTTTGGTGGGAGAGGGATAAAGGCAGAGATTATGGGTTGAGATAACAACGTATGGAAAAGTAACAGCTAAGAAATAAGAAATGCACAGTAATGGCAACAATATTGATAACAAAATTGGCAAAAGAGAAGGTGCTTTATACACAAAAGGTGTTCAGCATCTCAACTCAGTTTTGTGTGGCTGCTGAGACAAAGACAAGATGGCATTTGCTCTCTGCAGCTTGTGTTCCACATCCCTGAGGCCAGAAAAAGAAACAATGGGGGACAAATCCCCCAAAAAGCTGGATTGTCCATGTTGTGCTGTTTGCCGCCAGAACGTTGGGCTTGGCTGTGGTTGTCAGTATTCAGCTGGGCTGGGCTTGGCTCGGCTCTCCTCAGGCTTGCTTCTGCCTCTCCTGTCAGCCCTCCACCACACATGTACATCTCGTATGCCACAGGAGTGCCTTGGATCCTGCTCCAGGCTTTGGGGGCTGACCATGGCAGAAATACCAGCCTCTACTTCCTACATCTGCACTTCTCTGTACTGGAGAGGAACGACAGTCTCATGTTACAACCTGGAGTGGAGTTCTTTTTTGTGATAGTCCTAAGAGGCTGTGGAGAGAGTTGTAGAGAAAGCCTGCTTTGGAAATAGCAAATAGTTGACCTTTTGCCATTTACAGCACATCACTGCAGCAAAAGGCTTCATCTGTGTAGATACAACTATGGCTCTTCAATATTTTATGCCATACATGCCTATAAAACGTGTTTTATCTTTTATGAATGACACATTTTACTGAATGGGTGATAACTGATTTTTTAAAGCTGTTTCTTTCACAATTAAAGTAGGTTTTCTCTTCCCACTTGCAGTGGGTTTGTTCAGTTTCTCTTTTGGAACAATTGAGTTCCACATTCTGTACGATGATGAATTATGACTGCTTTCTATTATGATCAACTCTTATTTTATTTTTGTCCACAAAAACTTCTGGAAGGACAATTCTATCTGTCTTAAACCATGTTGAGTAATTTCAAGTATCTTAAGAACTTTTCCTCTAAAGCACTAATTTTGACATCTGCTTTGTTTTCTCTGTAGATGTTACTTTTGCCAAGTAAATTCCTTGGTTTCACATTAATTCTGTAAGCAGTTTTTGTTAGGGCGTGTTTATATACCTCTTATTGGAACTAGATCAGATATGCTGTGGTCTTCACCTAAAATATATTGCCATAAAGGAGTTTGTATCAGATAAAAGTAATTGCCATAGAAACACTATCACTGTTACAAGAAACAGTTGTGCTAGAAAGGAGATTAAAAGCTATGTCAATAACAGATCAAAACACAGTTTAAATTTTCTGTCCATATTAATTTCTTTAAGATCTTCAATTTTGGAATGGTAATTCTAATTCATATACTTTTTTGCCCACTTAACTTCACTAGCTGCTGTAGGCATCCTGGAATGTGGAGCAGTTGTACGTGGTATTTGCATATGCTGCCCATACATTTATGGACTTAGATGTCTTAACTTCTGTAATAGATCACTGTTGACTTACCCATGATTATTTCTGACTAGGATGCATAAATATTAAAATGCTTATGTGTCTTCCCTACCTCTGAGTAAACAGTTTCTTACTTGTGGAAATAAACCTGTTTTTCCAATAAATGTATTTTGATTTTGTTGAAGAAAGCAGCAGTAGAGAATTCATGCCATAAATATCTATAGTGTTCCACCCTTAAGAGTAAGGGAGCACCCAAGATTGGTAAATACTTGTGGTCAAAAGAAATGACTGAAGTCAGATGATCCACAAAAAACTCACTAGGTTTTATTTGTAAATTACACACTTGACATAGAAATTGGTACATTAGTCTCTGACCTGCTATATAAGCACATCAG
>WAAG01004048.1:4916-20249 GCA_013390105.1 Tichodroma muraria
TTCGATTCTCCCCGGCCTGGCTGCATGGCTCGGCGGAGCCAGGCCCGGTTTGGCCCGGCTGCTCCCAGGGCCCTGCGGCCTCCGTCCTTCTCACCGGCCCGGACCCGGCCAGGGCTGCAGCCGAGACAAAGCCTGGCCCGGCCTGGCCTGGCCTGAGAGAGCCCGCCGGGCCCGCGTGCTATTCTTCTCCCACCGGAAACCAGAAGAGGGATTTTCCCCGGTTCGCATTTAAAATGTGTATTCACAAAGGCGTACCCATGTCTTTCATTGGCTTAATCGAGTGTCAGTATTACACATTGGCCAATCAGGTTAAACTACCACAACTATACAACAGATTCATGGTGTACAGACGCCCAGTAAACTCATAGCAAAATCAACCGCTATGTTGTATTTTGTCAGAGTGAATAAACCAAAATCTTGAAAAGAAAATAAAGGGAGTTAAACCAGAACTGTGGATCTCCTGGGCTGGGTTTAAGCTGCAATGCTAAGAGGCAGGTATATTCCATTTAAACAGTGCAAAACCTGCCTGCTCTCCTTTGTGCTGGTACCAACTACAGTGATCAGGTAAGTGACCAGGAAATAACTTTTTTGTTAGCCCAGCCTCTTTGTAGGGAAATTCAAGTTGCCTAGCTCCAAAATAAATGATTGAGGAAATTGGATTCTAATTGTATTTTGGAAGTAGATATAGGATCCAGAAAATGATATCAGTGGGGTAAATTAATTCCTACTGTAATTACATTGACGTCAGTGCACTTAATCCAGGGATAAATTTGGCCCAATGACTCCTGCTTGCACACAGGAGTCTAAACAACAACAAACCCCTTGTGCTGAATCAGAAAGAAACCATATTTGTTGGAGGTCTTTCTGTTGAAATGGCCAAAAAAAAAGATGGGCCAAAACCCTCCAATATTTGTATTTGAGGTGAAAGTATAGTTACATTTGCTGAACTATTAAATTCCACTGTTTATATTTTGTTTCCTTAATATAAAGTTCTTAAAATATTCTGCAAAATGACACTTTTCTCTTGAGGGAGATTCTTTGAGTTTTGCCTAACAAAATCAGTGGTGGAATTGGAAGCAGGAGACAAGTAGTTGTCTGTGAGAAAAGGCTCCCAGATTACTGTCTGCAGTAATCTCTTTGATGACTAACTAGGGAGTTGCAAACAACAGCTGATACAGGATGCAGCAGCTACACTTGCATCATGTGTCGTGATCCATAAGCTCAGGAATCACACCACCAACCACCCAGGCAATCTCTGGAGCAAACCAGTGGTGCAAAGCTGGCCCTACCCTCCCCTTTAGAGCAGATCCAGATGCATTGGTCTTGTTGTCCTGCTGCTTTCATGTTTCCCCACTTCCTTCTCAATAATGTCCTGAGGTCTTTGTTGGGTGGACAGAGTGTCACAAAGTCTTTCCTTGTTCCTGCCCGCAAAGGCAGCAGGTTTTTGCAAGGCAATGAAGATACACAAAGCCAGCTCAGGGCTACATGTAAGATTTAAGCTTTCCAACAAGGCCAGTTAAAGTGCAACAGAGAAATGCTTTACATTTCCAGGTTTAACTTTGTCAAACCAGAGTGCTTTGGTACAGTTTACAAGAGATATCTATATGTTTTACCAAGCTCTTGGTAAAACTATAAGAAAAAAGACCTTGTTCTAAAGGGGCAAATGTTTGGCTTCTTGATGCAGTTTAATTTATTACCCATATATGATTGCTATGATAATACAAGCCTGCTGTGTAAACAGCATGTCACCTCTCCGTGTAGACGCTGATTTATATGTCTCATCACCCACTGAAGATAAAACAGGGAACAGTCCAGCCAAAAAAGATAGCCAGCTAACTTCTTAGCCAGTAAAGCACATCTTTTGTTTTGGTTGATCTGCTGTTTGGCTCAAAAAAGAGAATAGATATGCTAATAAAAAGGATTATCACATAAATTTCTTCAAGTTGGTATAACTGAATGCAGTGCTGGAGCCAGCAGTTCCTAAATTAAATTCACCCTTCTGTGATGGAGTCAGTAGATTACTGACTAGACCTTCAACTTTCCAAGATCTAAGTTAAATGATTGTATTCATACAAAAGAGGGTTTGGAAAGTCTTGCTTTTCACTTGCTAATTTATCCTTGTGAAGTAGAAGGAGTTTGGTTTGGTTTCTTTCCAGCAATATATATGTCCTAATGTGTTAAACATTTATTAAGGAGCAGAATTTTTATATAAAAGTTGGAAGGCAGATGGTTAAAGTAAAAGACCCACAGGCTGTCCATTCTAATATATAAACAATGGGATCTTTATGTTTTGCCTGCTCAACATTTCTTGAAAATTGTTCTTTAGCAAACTGCAGCACCTGCAGTAACCAGAGGCAGCTCTCTTTCACTCACTTCTCTCCTCTATAGCCAAGGTTCATAAGGTGCTGAGTGCCCAGTTTCCATTGCCCTTGCTTGCTTTATATGCCTGCTGCTTTCAGAGAAATTAACAGGTGTTTGACAGGTGCTCTGACATAGCAAAGTCTATGTCCCATGTTTGATATCAAGACAATGAAAATAAGCGTGTGCTTCAGACTTATTGAAAAGTAAACATCAGCTGAGCCTTGGAGAGCAAAGGGCTTTTAGGAGCTGAATTCTTTCTGAGGTATAGCCCATCACAAGCTTGCAACTCATAATTTATAAACCCATTTTATAATACATGGGAAGAAACTGTGTAATAAACTTGCAGGAATAGAACAAGGTAAAATGTGCATAGATCACAGACTGAGCATGTTAACACACAGTTAATAGTCCTGTTTCTATTTAACTGGAATGGCAAAATGCTTCAAGGGAGGCAGTGAAACACAGAGCACCCATGTAAGTACCAAGTTGCAGAGGCCACCTTTGTTAGCTTTGTCCTGCTTGAGTAAGTACTTGCTTGAAAGCAATTTGTTTGTTAAAACACTGCTTCTACTACTACCATAGTGCACCCAAATCTTTTCCATTCCTGTAAACTAACTAATCAGCTTTTTGCTGATTAGGGGGAAAAAAAAAAAAGGAAGAAAAAAAAAAGAAAAAAGATAAAAGAGAAAAAAAAGGAAAGAAAAAAAAGAAAAGAGGAATTATGCCAGACAGTCCTATCTGAGCTTAATTCTCTGAGTGTCATATGTCTATCACATATACTGTGTCCCTTGGAATAATAATAATTGAGCCAGGCAGCTGAGTCTTGCTGTGGGTATCTACGGGGAGGGGGGTGGGGGCCGCNTTTTACAGGCCACTGAGTCTGACTGGAGCTGTATCCAGAATTACAGAAAGCAGCAACCACCTGTCACCAGGACATTGTGCACAGTGGAGGGGGAGAGCAGTGGGCTGGGGGTGGGGAGATGGAGTGAGCCAGCTGATTGCAGGGGATTTCTGAGAAGCAGGACTCTGCTATCCACTTGCAAACACAGGAAATGATGACAGTGGTTGGAAGCTTTGAAGAGACTGGGGGAAGGGGAAATAGAGAAGCCAGAAAGAAAAGATTGGGGGCTAAAAGAGACCCTGTCCAGAAAAGACTGATAAATTCATCTTTTCAGATTCCTTGATCACTGGTAAGATTTGTTCTACATGCGATTCCCTCTTAGCTCAACAGAATCTTTATGCACTCCACGGGGTTTTTTTGCATAATTTGGCAATAAATGGATGACTTCTGACTCTCTGAAGATTGTATTGCCTACTCCAGTACTAGGGTGGGTATCAGTAAGGAAAAAAGATATTCAATTGCATATGTCTCCTGATTGTCACATTAATTGCACTTCAGATTTTATGGTGATGCAGACTCACACAGACGAATTAGCATTACTTTCTGACTTGTGGGGCCTCTGTTCTCACTTCTTTCTTTGGAGAGCATTTACAATGGCTGGTCAGTTTATCTGAAATGCTACTTTGAATGGTGCAAGCTGTCTTATTAAACCAGAGCGTACTAAAAATATCATGCCATTTCTGTGGAGAATAATTCTTTTCTAACGAATAGCAAAAGTGCGTGGAAATTTATTTTGATAGCTTATTTTAAAGTAAAAATTGCATCCATGAAAATATCAAATCCCTGTTGGGCAGAGTAACATTATGGTCCCACAGCAATACAGAAGAGGGTAATAAGTCAGAAAAAATCCTAATGTGTTTTGCCTGAAAAAAATTCCACTAGTAAAACTAAAGGAGGTTTTCATTGAACTGAAATGTATCCATCTGAACTACACTACCCATTTATCCCCTTGTATCTAGCACAGAAATAGTCATTCCAGAGATTAAACCTGAGATCAGCTATCTTAAAACAGGACTAAGTGCCCTCTGGAGGAGACGGTGGCTCCTTTTGGGTATTCTGTGTGCTCTAAAACTGAGCTCTAGTTAGGCACTCGACTTTTAGGTTATTGAAGTTAAATGAGGTGAATCCCAACCCAGAATACATGCTTCGGTCCCAGTATTATCTTAAAAATTGCATGGCAGAACATTAGGTTGACATTTACTCTGTATGTCATTTGTTTTTTTGATCTTTACTTTATCCTGTGTATTTTGTAAATCTTTCTGATGTATTTCTTTCAAGTGCTGGAACAATGAGGCTCACCCTGAAGTTACTGATCAGGGGGCACTGCTGTCACAGGGACCAAAGGAGAAGGTAGAAGTCTCAGCTAGAGCAACTGTGTTACTTTTCAAAGGTATGTGTCCTTACAGCCCTGGACTTGCTCTCACTCCTGACAGGTTCAGTGAGATGACTGGGACCTTTTTGACCTTAAAATGGAGGTATGAGCAAGAGTGTAAAACTGTGTGCTGAGATTAACTTATTCCTTTCTAACTCGATAATCTTGTGAGTTATACAAATGAAAGGACATTCCCTGCTTAGCAAAAGCTTCTCTTACGTTCTGATTGTCCTACTTTAGTTTTCTATCTATCATTACCCAACTCCATACAAGGCCTTAAGAGTGTGGTACAGTAAGATACAGAAATATACTCAGTCTTCAAAGTAGTAATGTAGTGAATGCTCCTAAATCAGGACAGCAGCACATCTCTTGGCTACTTATAGGGATATAGATTCACAGTAATGAAGGATTGGATCAGTCCAAATTTATTCCTTCTTGTGAAAATACAAAGTACAGATAATTAATATAAAAAAATATGTTGTTTTCATGAAGATACAGGAGGTATAATCCATTATAATACAGGGAGTTATTTGTAACTTCATTGGGGACTTTATGATGCAAATCACTAGTTCTTGCATTTACTGATGTCAGGCAACTGATTTAGGGGTCATAAGGCTGGAATATAATTTTGATTTTTTGTTGGTGTGGTACTGAAGTAATAATGTTAAAAAGTGAAAGAGGTAATGTAGTATGTTTATTAATTAGTATTATTAATTTAATACTTGATTAAATTCAATTCCTGCTTTTAGTTTTGAGTTTTTCAAAGACTCTAGAGAAGTAGAATTGTAGATGTATACTGAGAAAATTGGAAAATAATAACCGTGTCTCTAGTAACATGAAGCTCTTGTTATGTCAATGACCTTTCACTACATACATGTTGCAGTTTTTAATTTACTATCTCATACAACATAACGACATGCATATGTTCCCTAGTTCATCTTCAGGTTTTTGATGGCTTGGGTAACTAATAAGCCCAAGAACCCAGGAAAGATCTGGAACTTAGTTTATTCCCTGTAGAAATAAAAAAATAATTTTGCAAAAAGTATCAGGAGAACAGTATTATGAAGAAGATGGCAGGGACACAAACACACTATTTATGACTTATACACTGAGAACAACTTTTTTTGAGAAGTGACCTCATCCAAACCAACAATCTTCTTCCAAGAGCTGCTTAATGCCACGAAATATCTCAATATAGCACATTCACATGTATTAATGTTGCATGTTTGGCTTTAACTTGCAAGTTAGAGGGCATTGATAAACTCCTTCCCTTCCTTCCCTGCTATTTTCTATGTGAGCTGTACTAGGTCACACGCTAAGTCAGAAGTTTGCCCTTGGTTTCAAAAATACATGGCAAGCATTACTCAAAATGTATTAAAGGATTTTATTAAATTCACAAAGAAAGTCCCAGTTTTTTGCTTTATTTTAATCTTTGAAGAATCTCTCACTGTGTATTTGGTTGCTAAAAATACTGAAATCCTTCAAACTATCCCTAAAGCAAGGAGGTGTTTCATTCCTCATAAATCTTTGTGGATTTAAACAAGAGGAAAAGGGAGATGTAAGTGCACCAGGGATAGATGATATTAGAAACTCCTATTTACGGCTGGCACCTGCCCATGGCCATCTTAGAGACACACAGGAAAAAAGAAGATTCCTCCTTCTTTCTTAAGAAAGTCTTAAGATATTCCTTAAATTACTCACTTCTATTTAAAATGTAACTGGAATAATTTGAATAGCTAAAATTCCCTAGACTATCCTGAGTTGGAAGGGAACCAGTCACAAGGATCATTGAAAGAAAAGCTCTCCTAGTCCTGCACCAGACCACCCCACAAATCACACCATGTGCCTGAGAGCATTATGCAAATGTTTCTTGAACTCTGGAAGGCTGGTGCTGTGACCACTTCACCTTGACTCATATTCACTGAATGACAGCAATTCAGTTTGGATTATTTGGATTATTTAAAAATTATTTAATTCTTTTTTTTTTTTCTCATTCTTCTCATTGTGGAAGAAAATTGACATGACTGTCATGTAAAACTTTATCTCCCGAATGAACTTGTTGGTGTGAAGTATTAAAACCAAATTTTGAGGTTCTACTCATTTCTCTGATAGTCTTTATGAACATATTCAGGATATTTTTCCAAGGATGGATGAAACTTTCAGCTTCTCAGGGAACTGGAAAATACTTGCCTTGAATATTAATACTTGGAATGCTCATCCTCTTTCTGTTAGATCTTTCTGCAACAAATAGAATTTCTGAAGCTTTGTTTATGGGGAAAAAAAATTATATTATTGCAGATATATTGACAAATAAATTCAGAGTTACAAAAATCCCTTTTTTCATTTGACCATAAAAATGGCACTCTTCAAAGATGAAGATTTGTATATCTTTAAGAGACATATCAACACTGTTGCAAAAAAAAAAGTTGAGCTTTTTTTTGTCATCCTGCTACAATGACAAAACTGTGGTTAAAAATGAGACTGCTGACTGGATCATGCCACCACTCTCCTTCAGCACACACCCAGCAAAAGCCTAATGGCCTCAAAGGCTTCATGTCATCAGAAAATATGCCTGCTTTTGGCTCATCAACCCCATGGCAGTTTCAGTTTGCTGTGTTTGTCTAGCTCATTTGTCTATGCTGGTCTGTACTAAAAGAACAGTAGTTTCAAAAATAAACTTTTTATTAGTCTGAAAAAATGATTTGTCTAGCAGGAACAGTAAGAAAACACAGGCTTGAACAGAAAATGGTAATTCTGTTCTACAACTCTCATTCAGGCTACTCCCTCACCTGAAAGAGGGCACTTAAGAAATGTTGGTTGTCCTACATTCCTTTAATTGTAATTACGACACAGTATTTGCTTCAATATGCAGGGAAGTACGTAAAATGAAGCTCAATGAGAGCAGCAGCAGCCAAAATAGCAGAGGCAAGAGTCAAATAAATATGCACAATGTCTTTACTGGAGATGACATGGGGGCGGACTTCCTGCTACCTAATAACAAAACCATGCAATCTTACCTCTTAAACACCTTATGGATGCTGTACTTGAAACACAGTCTAAGATGTGATCTTGGGGGGTAGGGATGAAAACAGTACTAAAACTTTATTTTGGCAGCTGATATAAGCATGGGTAACTTCTGAATGGTAAGCACAAGGAAGATGAGGAAAACAAGCTCTGATCTCCTTAACGTTAAACTGAATTCGTCTGGGTGGTGCTGAGCCTTTGCAGAAGACAGCATGTGACTGTGATGAGCTTGCTGAGAGGAAGGTCTAGGGCTCAGGAGAAGCCAGGAACTGATGTGTCAAGCTGTTAATCAGAAAATTCTGGGCAACGATAGAGGATGATGCTAAAGATATTATGGGAGAAGCATAAAGAGGTAAAATTTGCTTTAAAATGAATATCCAAGGATGAGCTTTTAAACTGTCTCGGATACTCCCTGTCATTCTCCAGTGCTTTGGTTGTTTCCTTGCAGGGCATGACACCAAATTTTAATAGTGCATCAGGAAGAGGTTTAGAGAATTCAACATTGGCTGAAATGTGGCAGATGACAGTAAAGATCTGTCAGATGACCATACAGCACATGCAAATCATACCACACTAGTGCCACCGCATTCTTGGTACAGGAAATAACTGGCGTACGCATGCTCTGGGTCAGGGCAGTTTATGAATGGGACACAGTATATTCTCTGCATGTTCATACAGGACATACATTTCAGCAGCATCCATTTTGTTCTGCTGCTTCTCTGTATCATAAAAAGGCAAAAATGTAGTGAGGGAAATTGTGTGCTTTATTTTTAATTGGGGAGGGTGTTGTTTGGGAGTTTTTTTGCTGGGTTGGTTGGTTTTGGGTTCGGTTTGTTTTTTTCCTATTGATGTGCTACACGTACACTTAGAAGATTGTTCTTTGGCAGAAAATTTGACTCTAGCCTAGTCAAGATAGGGTTTGAAATAGCTTAGGCTATGGCCTGTAGAAGTCAAGGTCTTGGCTGATATACTGAATTCTCAGCATCTCTCCAAAGCTGCTCCCAGTTAAAAAACTAGACACTATGTGTCCTAAGGGCACTCATAAAGTAACACTTATGATTGTGTAATTAAATTTACAATCAAAGAGCACTTAAGAAACCCAGGTAAAGGTAGTTTCAGCTATTTATTTCTGTTTCCTTTTCACATCAACTTAGAACCATCTCCCTTCTCCCCTTCCCTGGAGAAGCAAGTTGTTGTAAGGTGGCTGTACAGCTGCAGGATAGGCTCTGCACTTAAGCTGTGGGAACACGGGTGTGCTGGATCCATGCTCAGAACATTGATCCACTTGTGGTCTCTCAATAACTCCAGACTGATTTGCCCAGCTAGATGCTTGCCTATCTCCTGTCATGCCACATTTGTCCTGCTCCTTAAGTCTCCTGTATCTTCTTTTGCTGAGGAGCATGAATCCTAACAGAGGGAAAAAATCCAAGAATTCCTAACAAAACATGGGGTAAAAAGACCATCTTCATTGAAGTTAATAATCAGCAGGATCCAAATTACCTCTTATTAGCATTTATTTTATAAAAGAGGCAGGGTATAATTTCACGATAGATTCAGATTTGGAGAGGGACTATAATCAGCCTCCTGAAGAGCTCTGACTGAAGTACATGGCTGCTTATTTCTTTTCCAAATTGCACCGCTCTCTTTCCCCCTCTCGTGCTTACCCCTCCCGCCCGTTCTCTTTCTTGATCTCTTTGAATAATGCAATCACTTTGAATAGCCCAGACAGGCCTGAAGATTAGGGAGCCTGTTTGTGGAGCGGGGGGCCAGCTGAATAGGCGCAGGAGGCTGGCTCCCCGGGAAAACAAGGCGCTGGGAACTAGGCCAACTGTGAAGAGCATGTGCTGGGAGGGACTGAATAGGCAAGCAGCCGGCCAGCCCATATGTCAGGCTGTGCCACAAAGACTTCTCTGCACATCTACCATGACAAACAGGATTACCGAAGACAATTAATCTGGCACGCTTTATCAAAATCAAGCGCTGACCCCCAACCTCTCCCCCCAGCATGCAGCAGATGCCACGCTCCAATTCAATGGAGCTCAAGTGTTCCCTTTTTCGCTGCTGAAAGGCATCCAAAGCCTGAATAAGGTTGGCGTGGACTAATTGCAAACACTGTCTGATGGTGACAGTCCTAATCAAATGAGATGAGCTCACCTTTTCTGTAAACTTCTAATGGGAAGGCTGGTGGCAGTTCCCCATCAGCTGCTGGCAGAAAGAGAAACACATGGGGATGAAGGGTTTTCCCCCTCCTTTCTCCCCCTTCCTTCTCACTGCCTGATGGAGGAAGAGGGAAGCCACACGCACCCTTTCCTCTTGAGCCTTTTTAGGTGCTGCATCATGGGAGGGATGGAGAAGGGAAAGCACTGGAGCCACCTCTGTGCAGCAGCAGCTCTGCTCTGCAGATGCCAAAGAGCAACCAAAAGGCAACGTGCCGACGCTTACTGCCATGCTAGAAACCAGGCTCAACACCCAGGCTGAGCCCTCAGCTTATGTCTGTGGAGCTGTAAACATCCCCCTCAGTATCTGACCCTGCCTGTGGGATGTTCCTGGCGGCTCTGTAATACAGAATATAAACTTACACTCATTAGGACCAGCCATTTCTTTTCATGTCCATCCTGCTTGTTTTATTGTATTTTCATTTCAACATATAGGAGTTTTAGAAAAGCCTGCCCAGTTGACCTTAATAGAAAATGAAAAGTGAAGTTCAATAGGAGAGGGGAGGAAAACAGTGAAAAACTAATAGTATTTTATCTTATTGCTTTTGTATTTACCTTACTGCTGTTCAAATAAGCAGCCCAGATTCTTGCTGCTCGCTCCAGTATGCATAGGCGTCTGTACTACAGAAATATCTCGTGGGCAGTCTTCTCCTCACAAAAACTGTTTGTCCTCTTAGTCTTACTCAGATTAGAGCCAAGTGCCTATGTTTCTATGTTGGCATCCTCTTGCTTGTTAGTATGGATAGAGTAAAGGTTTGCATAGGCATGGATGAATGGTTCTTTCAAGTATTTTTCCCCCAAGTTTTCAAGTGAAAGTTCTTTTTGTTCACGTTAAAATTTGGTAGAACCTCCTCAGTTTTATTAAGTTAAAACAAATTAAAAAAAAGTAGTAGCAAGTTTTACTACACAGAACACGTGTTTTCAGGATGCATGTTTTTCCATTTTGTAAAATTTGCACAAAAGAAAGGGTTAAAATGTTTGATTTAGGAAATACTGTAAAAGTTTCTTATAATATTTTAATGCAACATTTTTTCAAGCTGAGAAAGAAAAATATCTTTTTTCTTCCCATACACACCTAAAACAAAAATTAAGTTTAAAATATTCTTTGTAACAATTTTTTTTTTCAAAGTTATTTCCTGGTAATATGGACAGCATTTTCATCTGGGTGGTATTTACAGTTCTAATCTATTTTATGTCAGACAATCAATATCTAGCTAGATGTTACTTCCTAACCTATTTTCATGGCTATCTGCAGCATAACACCTGATGCTTCAATGTTTTGAATGATTTTACCTTTGTTCTTAAAGTAAAGGTAGTAAGGGACTGACACATTCCATGTGCAGAAAAGGCACTGAGGAGCAAGGGGTTATTGATTACCTCAATTTCTGAAAAGAGGCTGTTAGGGTTGGGACCAACCTGGTACACAGTTTGACTCTGCCCACGGGACTGTGTTCCTCTGCACACAAACCTGTGACAGTGGCTCCAGGTTCACGTGTCCAGCGAGGGCGGAGGTCAATGCTGAGTGGTGGTCACTACGGATCTAGTTTCTAGAAGCCACAGTAACTTTGATTTACGTTTTTCCTAAGTATGAATTCTCAGCACAGTGTATCCTAATTAAAAAAAAAAATAAAAACAAAACACCAGAGCTGAAACAACGATGTGGGCTGACACCTGCAGAAGCCATGGCTGTGGGAAGGGACCTCTCACTGGAGCTGTGCTCTCCCATCTCTAGCTTTCTTACCAGCAGTGCATTGCTCATGGCGCCTCGCAAATCTCCCAAGGTTTCTTCTCCTTGCACGGCGAGAATGGGATGTTAAAATGATATTTACAGATGGAGGAGCTGATTTTGGTATTACAATGTTTACATTCCAGCAACATGTTCCAGCATTTGAGAAATGCAGCACCCAAAGTGGGTCCAAATGGGAAATCAGAAAACAGAGCTAGTATTGCTCAAGGCACTGAGCAAAGGCCAGCTGCAGATCACATGGCAGTTCATTATTGTACAACATCCCATAGAACAACACTTTCCAGAAATCAAAGGCCAGGTTGTGTTTTTATTCAGAGTGCAAAAGTTGATTTCTAAGAAATCTCTGATAGTGAAGTGGTATCTAGAGCTAGAAGAGATCTAAACTGAAGCTAATGGCTGCTGTGCAACAGATGAAGGAATGAGCTACAAATACTAATTAAAAAAAAATAAATCAATAAAACAAAAGGGACGAAAAGGCACAACCACCCCAGAAAATTCACTACAGGCTAAAGTAGCAACAGAAGAATGAAGTGACAAGGTATTGATCTGAACTACCAGGGGAAGAGGAGAAGATATTTGTGTCTCCACATTGTGAAGAAAGGAACTGCCTGAAGGATGTGAACTCCTCTGTGGAGGCTTGCTGAAGGTGATGCAAAAAAGCAACTCTGAGGCAGTCAGAGGCTGGCATCCAAGCTCAAAATGATCACAAAGCCCTGGTGATACCTCTCTTTATGACTCACTCAGAGTGATCACTGGTAAGGTAGAGAATAATTTATAACATGGCTAGACTAAGAAAGAGAACGACTGTGATCCTTTTGACTGCAGTTAATTAAAATGTTTCTCTAAAACCCAGGGGTATTTCTTGCACAATCTTTACACCAGTTTTGGATGAGTTCTGTAGGTCACAGTAACATATATCACTGCCAGAAGTACCAAGATGGCTAAGGGTCTGGAAGGTGGAGCTGATATGATAATACTAAGTGACATGGCTGGGAATTTCTCCTAGCCATTAGCAGAAGTAGGAACTCGCTCTTAAAAGAAAGACTCATGTGAAATGACATTTCTAAAATGTCATCTGGTTTCCACTGTTCTTCTGAGATACACAGTTTGTACAATTGAAGTGTAATTCAGAAATGACAGTATTGACACAGAAAGGGTCTCCCCCTCTCCACTGACCCCAAGAATTGCCATAGCCTGCAGAGAGCAGTAGAAACTTTGACCTACTTTATCATGCCTACTTATGGTTGTCAAGATGTTTTTTATATCTGTGAAACAGTAATCCCTGACTTTTATTTTGAACACATAATTACACAGTGATTTGGATCAGGATACAGAAGTTCCTACATTTTCCAGTACTCATACCATGATAAGATCAAATTTTTTGAAGTTCAAGTAAATATGCCTCACTTCTTTTCTTTCATCTTTTTCTCTTGGATTCAAACAGATGCCTTCATTTCTGGTGACACAATGTCTCTTAGAACGCATCAGAGGATTTTGTTTCCTCTCTAGTTCTCTGTAGTTACTGTCAGGTCTCCTGCTCAGTTATTGCTGAAAGCTTTCCTCCAGGCCAGAATATGGAATCTAATTCAGATAATTCACATGTAGAAAAATCATTCAGTGTTGCACTACCATTAAATATGGAATTTAGTCACTGGGATGTACTTTTAATGCAACCACAGAAATATAACCAATACATGAAATTTTGTTATCTTGTTTTGCTCATGATTCTGTTAATACCTTACTATTTAGGAAAATGAAGCAAAGGTTGCTTGAAGAAAGGTTCAGTTTTATTTAGTAGAGTAGTGAAATAAATTATGACATCACTGAGTAATGTTTGTGGTAGAGGAAATGAAATGTTCAATTTCTGGAGTGAAAACTTCATGTATGAATGCATAAAGACACTTTGGCAGAGTTTGGTGTAATGAGCTTTGTTTAACTCACATGAAATGATTTTTCATGAAAACACTTTCCAACATGAAATGAAGCTGAATTTTCTTATCTTAAATATCAAAGTGATTGGCATCTATCATAATAGGTAGCTCAGGCCAGCAATCTGCCACTCCTTTTTATTTATGGGCCCCTAAATATAGAGGTGCGGATCCTGCCTAAGTAACTTAAGCCAAATGGTATGGGACTTGCTCTCCTCTTTAGGTTTGACACACCTCATAGCAGCAGCTTAAGGAACACTACAAGTCCACAGACCAGTTTGTGATTTAGGCCCTTGTCGCCAGCACACAGCTTTCAGGCACCATGCTGCTTGTGGCACCTCCTGACTTTGTTCTTGGCCATGTCATACCAACCAGAGAGGGCACACTATGGTGTTGCTCCCATCATGTTACTTGCTTTGGAGTTTTCTGGGTTTGGGAGTGTTTTACCTTGAAGCCAGTAATTACTGATAGCTCCTGGCTAAGGTACTTTTGAGTGCTCAGGAGGAACCAACACATTTTTTTGGTTCAGCTGGAATTACAGGAAACAAAAATAAGATGGGGATTTCAGCTTAACTGAAAAAAACCCCAACTTTCTGAGGTTTTAACAATCTTTGAAAACTAAGATTAGCAAATAATTGTAGATTGGCAAATCAAAGCCTTAGGTTTACGAAATGCCTAAAATATTCTGATTATTTCAACAATTATTTTAATTATGAGGCCAGAATAATTTGCTGAAATTTACAGCAGTTTGCAAAACATCTTAGTTGACTCAAATCCTTATTTCCTAAATAATACATTTCAGCTAGAAAAATTTACTTAGTTGCAAGTACTTGATCACATAAATAAGTAGAATGATCTTTTTGTCAATTTTCAGATATGAGAATGGTCACAAGCAATCTCTGAGAAGATACAACCATAGGTGGATTTTTGAAGACCTAAGATCTAGACAAGAAATGACAAAAAACTATATGTGATCTACACCTATGTTAATTATCAGCCCACTGATAGGTGTGTGCTCTGAAATGCATTTGGGAGCAAGTACAGAACGGATCTAAAATTCACAGAAAAATTAATTCCACGTTTCTGTAGCTTGAACAAAAGCAGGTTTTCCTTTTATTTCTTTTTTTTTATCTTCCATCTTTTTAATCTTTAAATTGTTATAACACCAAGTGAACATTGAGATAAACTGCTGTTCAGATAATTCACTGTCAAAAATATTGAGCATACTTTAGTTGGATGGCAGCAGTAATGGTCTTTTCAAGTGCCGCTGCACAAAAGCTGAGCCTATCAAGATTTTTTGGCAGGCACTGCGTTTAACTTGTCATGTTATATATTGCAGCAATGCAGTTGAGGATCGGTATAAATCAACTTACGAGTCTGGAGGAAATGGGGGAATGTGCTTCTGCAGCCCACTGGCAGCTCAAGTGTCCATCAGAAGGTGGCAGCATTTCAACGTCGTTCAGTCCAGCAGGGGGAGAGGAGAGAAAAAAAAAATCAAACCTCAATCTACATGTCCAGAAAGCTGAAAGCTCTTTAAATTCAGACAGGATGTACACACTGCTGCCTTGAATTTATGTGTTAGATGAATTTATGTGGTTATGGACAGGCAGGAAGGTGAAGTTTTGATAACTCTTCAGTCTTCTTAATGTAAGTGTGGGAAATAGGCTAAGTAGGTGCTGGAAGGAAGGGAAGTGAAAAATAAATGAGAAAATATGGCTGCCCAAAGGGTTAGAAACAGCCCACCCCCTACTAGAGGGGAATTTTGTGGTAGCTGTAATAGAAAT